>AJFK01000558.1:0-16491 GCA_000467715.1 Hysterium pulicare CBS 123377
AAATTTTAACTTACTAGTATTTAATATTTTTTTATATATAAAATCTATTAAAAAATAATAAAATAATAAATAAAAATAAGTTAAAAATAAATTAAATATAATTAAAAGTATAAAAAAAGTAGCTATTATTAAATTATACTTATTAATATAATAAAAGTAACTTAAATATATATTTTATAATTTAATAAATTTTATTATAAAACTTATAATATTTATAAATAACTTTAATTTTAAATATAATATTACTACTACTAGTTATTATATATTTAACTAAAGTAAATTTTAGTATATTAATACTATACTATAAAAATTCTATTTAAAAAAGTAGTTTTTTAGTATTTTATAGCTTTTTTAATTTTATTTAAATATAAATTACTAGTATAAAGCTTATTATATAAGGCCTATAATAGAATATTTAAAATAATATTAAGTAAGTTAATAATATTTCTAAGTAACTTTAATATTTTTTTTAACTTAGAATTTTATACTAAAAATAATAGTATACCTTTAAAAATAGAACCTTTCTAGTTATCTTTATACCTAATATAATTATATAAATAACTTAAAAAAAGAGAATATTTTATTTAGTTTTAAGTAAAAAAATTAAATAAAGCTTAGCAAGGTTATTAGTTTATTTTAGCTAACCTAGTACTAAGAAAGGCTAATAGTTACTAGTATTACTATTTATAAAACTATTATTTATAAAAATATTAATAATTTTAAAATTATAGTACTTTTTAAGCTTAAAATTATTAAAATTATATATAAGTATAACTTTAATAGCTCTACTACTAAAATTCTTCTTAATATAGATATTTATAATAATTAGTATTTTCTAGCCTAAAATAAAAGAATATATAGTATTCTTGCTAATAAAATACTTATAGTATTTATTCTTTAAGTATATAGTAATACTTATATTACCTAATATAGTCTCTATATATATAGTAGTAACTTTAATAGTTTTATTTATACTTTTAATTTTATACTTAAAAGAAATAATTATACTAACTTTAACCTTTTTATTATAACCTAGAATATTAAATAGCGTTTAACCTAGCAAGCTCTTATTAATAACTTTAAGATTTAATAGCGCTATTTTAAGTTATATACTTTAGTTTATAAGTTTATTTACTTTATAAATAAAGTTTTCTTTATATAGTATTACTAAAGCTTTTATTATAGCTTTTACTTTTAGCACATTCTTTATAAATACTTTTTAAGTTTAATTAATAAAGTATTTAGTTTTATACTTTTTATAGTACTTTTTTTTTTAGTTTTATATAGTATTAATAAACTTCTATTACTTAAAGTTATACTTTATTTTTTTTTTTTTTTACTATAATATATTTTCTACTATACTTTATATTAATATACTAGTATAATTATACTTAAATAGTTATAGCGTTATTTTACCTTATATATAGTTTTACTTAATAAAAAAGTTTAATAGTAAATTTATAAAAGTATATTTAATATATAATACTTTAGTAATATTTAGTAGTAGCTTTAAAATTATAAAGAATTCTTTTAGCTTAATTTTACTATTTACTATAAATTTTAGCTTAAAGAATTTTTTTTTCTTTTACTATAAGTACTAAGCTAACTTAATAGCTATTAAGTTATAGGTTTTAAAATATAGATAGTTAAAGAGTTTTAAGTATTTCTTCTCTTCTATAAAAGTTAATTTAATATATTTTAGTAGCTTCTTTTTAATAGCTTTTACTATAACTTATACTTTCTTTATTTTATTTTTATTAAATAGTTTTATAGTAGCTATACTAGCTTTTATAGTATTCTTTTATAGAAATTTAAATTACTTTTTAGCTTTTTTATACTTACTTTCTATTATAGAAAAAAGTTAAAATACTTATTTAATTATATATTTATTACTATTATATATAGCTATATACGCTTTTCTTACTTTTAACTTTCTTATTACTATTTTTAGTTCTACTTAAGCTAATACTACTTTTAGTATTTTTACCTATAGTATTTTAGCTAATACTTAAATTTATAGTATTTATAAAACTTTTTTTAATATAACTTACAACTAAAAGTTACTTTTCTAGTACTAGACTTATTTTCTTACTAACTATAACTAATATTAGCTAGCTTTTAATTTAAAAAGCTTGTTTTTATATTATTTACTTAGACTATATAATACTATATAAATACTATTTTAACTTAAAAAAGTAGTTAAAGTTAAAGTAAAAGTATTCTTTTTAAGAAAGAAGCTTAATATTATACTAATAATATAAATTATATAGAAGAAAAAAATAGTAACAATAATTATAAAGTTATAAGTTGCAAATAATTTAGTTGTATAGGCTATAAATAAATAATAGTTTAGAGTTAACGCTATACTCTGCTAGTAAATAGAGTATAACTACCTTAAATTACTAGCTCTTCTATTATTCCGCAGTTAATAATAAGATTAACAATGCTAATCTTCCTTTCGGACACGTATGGGCCTATCCCTACAAGCTTGCTTTCTCCTCTATATGCGGAAGAGCAAGATGCATATATGACCGCACTGGAACTGCAACTTTAAAGATAATACTAGCATGGTGATTGCTGGCAGGGGTACGCTGAAGCTATTGTGGACAATTAATTACACCTGTCGCAGGATTCTACAGGCGACTTTTGTGCCCTTGTCTTCGATACTTGGGCGAATGGAAATGTAGATTACGTTCTAGAAACCTACCAACTGTAGTTAAGCAATTCACAGGGCTACAGCAGAGAACTTTTTTTCCTTAATGTCGTCCTGCCACGCCACCAGCTATCCATGTACCTCCCCTCTTCCAAACGACACCAGCTAGACTGCGATCGCCTAGGTGCTAGAACCACTACCATCTAGCTTCGGTTTCTTGGCCGCTGGACTGTGGGTCTGGGGAATTGCTGGCGATGGAAGAAACGGAGTCCCTTCGAATATGGATGGCAGGGATCCCATGTCGGCTGACTCAGAAGTGTTGCTCAATTGATCGTGCTCCAGGATATATGCTCGTAGGCCTGGAAGGGCTTGTTTGATGGTGGTCAACCTTGTGGATACCGAATGGTCGAGGATATTTCGAAGAATAGCTCGCGCCTGGAGCATGTCGTTCACTTTGTGAAGAAACCCCTCCGCAATTGACTCCATATAGTACTGCGCTCCGCCATTTGCATCGGTCTGACGCCAGTGGACGTAGATATATAGAGTTTCGAGGTCGCAGGTAATCGAAAAGTGGCTTGTTTCCACAACCGTTGGCTCCCTGTTTCCCATTCTTGCCTTGTTGTAGAATTGGTGCAAGAAGTTAACGATGGTGGCACCATCTCGCGCGCCTTGCGGACGAGCCTGATAATGGGTTTGCTCCTTCTTTGGCGATTTCCATTGCGCTGTAAGGAAGGGGAACAGGACCTCTTGGCTGAGGTGATGTTTACTGAGAAGTAGCTCTTCCTCCAGACTGAATGGAGGTGTCTTTCGCGATAGGAGAGCGGCACTAGAAAGTATATATCCAACCGAGTGATCGGGTTGGGGCTGTTCGAGGGCATACAGCTTCGCTGCGACTTGGCTGGACGCTGGGGGCAGGTAGGCGCGATTGAGGTTAACCTTAGCGTTGCTCGCGACGAGTGGTTCCCCATCTGTCATCGTGGCTGACCGGAATAGCATGTGATCCTTCAATTGATCGATCCCACCTTGCTCATTGAGGTGGATGGCCGTGGGCTGCAGGCTGGCAATGGTTTTTCCATTGGGCGACTGACTTTCCCTCGTAGATATGTCAAGTATTTTGCCCACGTGCTTGCGGAGCAATTCTGGCATGGACTGTCGAGTCATGATGAACATGCCGAAATACGCCAGCTTCGCGTAAGGATCGATCTTTGGTGTTCCGTCCTTCTCCTTCTTCTCCGGAGAGGAGTTCCTACTCCGCGGCATTGTTAAGATATGGTCTGTGGAAGTATATTCGGTGGATATATTCGGTGTATGAGTGTGGTTCGTAGAGGTGTGGTTTGTGGTAGAGTCAAGTCGACGCAGGTTTGCGAACGTTAGAGGAAGAGGCTGGATTTGCAGTGTCGGAGAGTCAGGGGCCGATAGCTGCGATAGGGGCTGAGACAAGGTAGATGAAGTCGGAAAGCGAGGCAATAGAGGTGAGGATGACCGTGGGTATGCTTGCAGGGACCGCGATCTATGAAGGCATTATTGCAAGCCCAAACAACGGGAGAGGAGAAAACACACCTCTGGCAGACGCGCTTGGGAGGCCGTACGTCTAAATCGTCCGACTCGCCACGGTGACAATGGCGGTCTGAATGAGCTCGCTTTCCAAGCATGAAGACTGTTGCTGTTGGGGGTGAAAGGTGGTGTTGGCGGCGGGAAAAGCGAAGGTCGCGAACTTGTCCGCGGCAAGCACCTCGCGTGGGCTCTTGGCACGGCGCCCGCGACAACAAGCACCGAACAGCCCCGCCAGTTCGCATCTATCATCGGGTTGCATCTGCCAGGGCAGTACCAGATCCCCAACTAGCTATTCTTCATCATGCAGCCCCCCACTGGTATTCATCAGCCCCTGAACCTCCGGATCGAAGAACGGGCCGAGTAATAATTATCCTGAGGCAAAATCCACCGAGAATGCTTATCCCAGCCAGCTATTGATGCTACGATTCGGATTGGTTCCGGTGCCAAGGAGAAGACGTTGTATATAGTGATGGGAGCCAATGCCCGGGGTGTTTGAAGGGTTATATGCACTACTCTACTCCGTACCACCCAGCGGATACAGCTTGATGAAATCTAATCCTTGCAACCTTGATACGCCTATCATCCCAATCTTCTCGTGCGAAACTTGCGCTGTACAACATCGTCGCCAGCCATCTCACGTGCCACCTCAGCGCTGCCAATTTCATGCTGACACTGACAACCAGTGCGCCTCAACCGGGCCAAGCGTCTGCCCTATGCCGGGACTGGTACTAGCGTCGAGCTAGAGCCTCTCGCTTAGACCGCCCTTATAAACTTCTCCTCGCTCCGGCTCTTCCTCTCTTCTTTCTTTTCTTCTCCACCAAACTCGAGCATGGTCCTTTCTAGACGAGCCCAGCTGGGTTGGGAGTTAAGGACGAAGCATGATGGAGGGATACCATGGAACCATCAGGTGGTATGATGGCCTGCAACCGACGCCGTTTAGGTAAGTTCACTCCACTCTCACCATTTCTCACTTGACCTTTTGTCGCTTTTTGTCCTCTGATTAGGGTCGTTTTCGTTCTCGTTCTTCTCTTGCGCGCGCGCTCTCTCTCTTTCTTTCTCTGTCCCTTCCTACGACTGTCCCTCTCCCGCTCAGTCCTCGAAACCAATCGCTGACTTCACTCCAGGAGCTGTAATGGTGGTTCCTAGTGCCAGCCCTCCAAAGGGGCCTTTACAGTGAACGCCGTGTTGCCTGGCTTCCCGTGTGCCCTCTAGCACCCTGATGAATTCTCCCTGCGAAGTCCTCTGCCCGCTCGAGACGCAGCCCTGATGCAACACTGCATAGCGTGGAAGCATTTAATCGACGGCACCAGTCAATGGTCGCCGCGCGAAGCGATGTGTCATACTGGTCCTCATGGTCGGAAAGGCGAAAACCTTCACGGTGGCTGCCGACAACCGGTTTGAGGTAGATTTTGTGGGTTCCTGACTTCGGTCAGCTGGGGGTTTTGACTGAGGTGCTGGTGGCTTTCATGCTATCACCAACTCCATTGAGAAGCTGTTTGGCTTTCATGCCTTCTTCGTCTCTTACATTTTCTTGGATGACAACGTCTCCAACACTTTTTTTTGGACGACGAAATCCGACTCTGCACCTCCTCGTGGTGTCATCTGGTAACTTTGATGCTTCGGCGTCGAAGGCCAACGCAGAGAGGTCTAGCTTTAGTCGCAATGCAATCTTTTATCATCATGCATTTGAGTTCTACCATTACTTGTGATGCTTGACTTGCTTCTCTCAGTGACCCCGCTTTGATACCCCGCTCATGTCCTTGTTGTTCCTTTGGCCAATGTTTTTCACGTCAACTGAGCTGTCTGCCTCTCCCACCCTTCATCTATCGGAAGAAACTCGAGTGGTAAAGCTCTCAGCCGCAGCTTAGTGGATGTGCAAGTAAGCCTCTCGTCAGGAATGTCTCAATCTTTTCACCTCTGTCTCAGTCATCTGCGCTCGCAACACCCCTCATTTAGCGCGAAGCTCACATCACCGCCCATACATCTGAGTCATGGTTCTCATGGTGGTGAGCATCTCCAATCGAAATTCAACCTCCACATCAAAGGCTATGCATGCTGCAATCACCCCATCCGCCAGAATGTCTCTGCGCATCACTCTCGGGCTGCTCAATGGTATGTACAACCGCGCTCTTCAAACCTTGACACCCTTCCGAGTTCATCAACGAAATCTTGTCTACTATCAGCCACGGAATTTTTCCTTTTTCCCTCGATCCTCGATCCTCGATATCGCCTCCTTCGCGTTCACTCGCATCTCTCCCTTCGCTCTCATCCGCACCACGCAACTTCTGTCACCGATGGAGGCCACCTACGTACAGTTTAACTTACAACAACCTCCAAGTCTTCGCCTTATCCACTGCGTCCATTACGTCCACGTACACCTAAACCCACAGTCAGCTTCTTAGCAACCTCAACGTGTTCCGTTCCCCAATCTGACCTTCATACAATGTAGGAATACGAAGAAGTGCACAAAATTGGGGAAAGGGATCGGTTTGGCGGATGGCGGGATCGATAAAGGTAGGCGGAAGAGATTTTCCTTACGGGCAGACGAAGCAAAAGAGCCTAGAGATTTTCGCATATCTTGGGGCAGTATGTAACATGGAGTTTAAGACCCTCCAGAAGTTTGAATTCCATCTCATGGACAACCACTGCTGGATTTCTTGAAAGTCCGAAAAGCCAAGTCACTTCCTACGGAGGACGGCCGAGACACGTCAGCCAGGGCCGGCCTCAAACGATGCTCTGCAGACCATGACACCAATACCAAGCTCCGGAAAGCCGGCCGCGAGGTATTGACCAGGATCTCGCAATAGTCAAGATCCTCGACAAGGGAATGGAATGACGAACTAAGGTGTCGATTTGGGTAAGATGACGGATAACGGGGTGTCGCTGTCTCTTGGTTCGCTATTTACCGATTCGACTTCTTACAGCTTCTCGATATTCTAAATACAATTCCCGGGAAGACAAAGGAGGAAGCGTAAGCACTGCTATCTCGTAAAGCTATTCGACTGAGATTATATCACGCAGTGGACTGTATACTTTGTGATTCTCTCCCTAATTCCAAACTGGCCCTCTCAAAAGCAAGGCCGTGAGGCTTAGAGTTTCCATGACCAAAGAGTTCCATCAGGGTCGAACTAGATCAAGCGCTTAGGTCCACTTCGATTGGACTTGATTGTTAACATGTGGGTGTCTTGCAGTTATCAAACAGTGGTGGCTCACAACACTGAAGAACAACGTAGACCTACTAGTTTGTGATGCGCAATGGCAAACTGTAGGCCCTGTCAGAATTCACTGGGCGTGAATAGAATCTTGAGAACTGAATGCTTCTCGGTTAGCTTTGTATCAAATCAATCGGGATTACCATTCAAAATGAAAGACAAATTGCAAATGCTGTCGGAATTCACTGGGCATGAATAGAACCTTGAAAGAGGACTGCTTCGCGGTTACCTTTGTATAAAGACAACCCACAACGCGAGCCAAAGTTGACGCTTTCCACCACACTGAGAATTTCAGTACCAACCGAGAACCCGGGAGAGTCAGTATGCAACCTACTACCAACCGCGCTTTCAGACCGGCTAGGCCCAAGCACTTCAAAGAATATAAACGTCAACTTATTGACCGAGACCTCAACGGTGTTAGACACAATGAACAAGATTTGATCAATGATTTGGGGAGGGTTTTTGGTCCCAACAATATCCACAAGTACTTCGATTGGAGCCGGAAAGACTTTGAGCGTAAGGAAGCGGAAAATCGCGACCTATTCCAGCCAAAATGGCCTCGGTCCCTGGATAACGAGTTTCGAGATTGGCTTATCGACGCAGAATTGCTAACCCACACCGTTACTGAGAAGCTGAAGAGTTACTCCTCGTACATGAGTCCTCCGAAGCTACCCCTTGGCGTCTATAACGGCATTTACTATCGGATTGAGATTGCCTTCCCGCCCTTAGGAGCCTTCAAAAACCTTGATTTGGGAAAATCGAGTCATTGCAACATTCCTCAGGATGGCATTGCCCTACACGTGGCCCCAAGTAGTGGCCCACATGAACGGATTGTTCGTCTCGGGCAAGTGCAATGTGCCACCGAGATCGATATATCAAAGCCAGCTCTCGCGCGTTGGGAGCTTACCAATCTGTACGCTGTTGCAAGAGTAAGCTCAGACGGCAAGTTTCATAGCCTCATGGCGTGGGTCTTGGAGCCGCACGCTGCATATCCCGAGGAGGAGTTTTTCGAATCGCCTCTTGAGAAGCACCAATGCGCTAGCTTTGACTTGATACTGGGTACCGACCTCCATCTCGTTCAACATAACACACCCTTGGGTGTGCAGACCAGCAAGTCGCAGAAGTATATGCTCATTGCCGCTGCAGATAATGAAGGGGCGGTCTACTGCAAAGAGACTGTTTCAACCAGTACTTCATCAAATAATATTCCAGCAAGCAAGCCTTCAAGTGAGCTTGCTTTGTCTAGTGATGAGAATGCAGGATACGGTGGCATCGTTTCAACAGGATATGCATACGTGCAGCGGTTTTGTAAGGCCTTTCCGAAGGCTGTGCTGAAGAAGTCCGAATGGGGAGACAATAGGGTGGCTGATTATGGGAAATAGGGAGGCTAGGGAGTCTGGGAAAGGCTTTCAGCTTTTACCAGCGGGTATGATTTAGTACATGTCGAATACAAAGGCGAGGCATCTCGATGTGTATTTAGAAAAGATTCTTTCCAGCTTCAACGTGCACTATTTGCCATTCAACGCTTCCACACCATGTCAACTTCGTCGGACAGATTAGATTGGCCTCGAGGTATTCCCCACATTATAATTCGAGATTGTTGACCATTGCATTCTAACGTTGAAAGCAGCCCACGGCTTTGAGGGTACCGTCTATGGATTTCCTTTGGACTCGACGGAGGCACCATTGTGACGCAACAATACTTTGAGGGCACGTATGCTGGGTGCATGCTATGAGGAAATTTGAGGAATTGTTGTTGGATCCACAATGCCAACCTCATTACTTGGAGAGCTGAGGCAAATCGCTTGGGCGTGGGAGTCGGGTTATAGGTTTCTTTTCTTTTGCCCGGACTACTGTTAGCCTCTATGTTCCTGAGAATGGGCTTCGAAAGAAGGGCAAATTGAAGAGAGAGAAGCGATGGCTGACCATGGTATTGAGCCAATGTGGGAGATTGAGCGAAGCCGGTTTCATTAGGGGCGAAACTCCAAGGGCTTGTTGGTTCAAGAGTGAATAAATGCAGGTTTTGCGTTGCTCTACTCATGGTCAACGTAGCTGCCGGGACGTACGGGCCCCATCTAGGATCTTTCAAGAGGCTGCAATGCGCTATTTCTGCTTGTATCATCATTTGAAAGATCCAGAGATAGAGTACGGCAAGAGTTAAGAGAAGACCATGGATGATGGGGATGTAGTCGTGGATGTGGTAGTCTTGTAAGCGCACGTTCGAGCTTGGATTGCTTGCGACGAGAAGCGGGAGAACCTGCACTCTAGAGGTGGAGAACTATGTAGTGATTGCATGAAAGTATCCGGAAAATGTTCGAACGGGGGATGTTATGGAATCGGGATCGGCGGAACGGCCGAGGGGCAATATTTCGTAGTCACTCATACAATGCGTATCTATGAGTACACGGGATGCATTCGCTACGACGAAGAACATCCACAAAACTGCCGTATTCATGCCAGCGATATGAAGGTGTCCCGGAAACATCCCGTGTATTTCCATTCTGAGGAAGTGCTTGTGATATCATAATCCGGATGGCATGCTGCCTGGCATTTCGATTCTCTCCACTCATCCTCTTGATATCTCTCTTCGTCCTCGGATGGTCTCGATTTCAACACTAGAATAGTATGACCGTGTGTGCACACGAAGGAGCGCCAGTCTCAAGCCTTAGACTTGTTCGGGCAGTGTTTTAATCGGCCAGAAACCCAAGTATTGCTGTGCCTTGCCTAATCGTTGCAGATCGTTTCAAGAGGTGGAGGATTTCATGGAGGGCCGACAGCATACGAATTTCTTTCTATCTGTACTAGTCATATTGGCCCGGTGTCCTTGTCAGCGTAAATTTCAAGCTTGCACTAAAATAACGCATCTTGTTCCTTAGGAAGCCGCGCAAGGGCTTGACTTGCCCACGTCGACGCTTGATCTCCTCGTAGATCCCAAGTGGGACCTGAAGCATGTCGACCAGCGTCGAGTATTGTGTCGACCGGCCGGGGTCTCTTTGAGGAGCTTGGGAACTGCATTGCGCCTAGGGGAGAGTCTGTTGGCCATTGGAGGAGGGGTCAAAGGCGTTGACATGGTGCTTTTAGGCGGCCTCATCGAGTGCTGGAACTTGAAGATGTTCTGTCTGACGGGGAGTCTTATCGAAAAAGGATATCGCAAACTTTGAGAAATTCAACCCGAAGAATTCATGGAAAAATTCCATCAAAAAAAACTTACGCACTATTACTAAGGTTGAGCAGCGGGGAGTAAATATGTCATATATTCGGCATATCTCCCAATTATGATCGGACAACAGCCTCTCTAAGGTAGTTCTTGTAGCCGTCGATCCTTGATGGGTTCACTATCCTCGTCTAGCGCGCAAGTGGACTCAACTGGGAGTGCTTGCGCGGTTCTTGGCAAAGAGGAGTGGCCAAGCTCGCGCCAACACCCCTGATAAATTTCGGTCACGACAGTGTGAGCCTAATGTTTATGGTCATCCTACTACTGCTTGAATGCGGATTAGCAGGTGTCGGTGGGCTATCCTAATATAACGGCGGGCGAAAAAGGAGGGCCGAGGCCCAGTGCAAGTATGTCGCCCCGTGCAGGTTGCCTGCCATACCATTACTGTAACTCACCTACCGGTCACGCTCGTAGTTGTAGGGTGAGTGAGGATGTGGTTAGTTGGGGTTCTCGTAAGCCTGCCCTTATAAGTAGTCACCATCACTCTCTCACCGTATCTGCGTTGTTGCGACGCAATGCTTACAACTTCAAGGGAACTTCTAGACGAAGATGAGACGGTCCAGGTTGCTGACATACATGATAATATGCTAAAGAATAATGACGAGCAGTGACGGTATAGGTCGAGGGTCGACGGGGATTAGGGAGTTGAGATGGAAGTACAGTAACTCGCCGAACGATCTTGTCTGACCTTCGCATTCTTTCCCTTCGCGTCATCTCTTTTTCTAGAGTCGGCCAAAGAGATGTTGCTCAATTCCACAATCTTGGACTCGACTTCGAGATCTCCATCTCTTGATCCTTCTCCTTTCGCATATTCTTCGAAAACCCTTCATTACAGGAAAATCCGAAGAGGCATATTTCTTCGACCTCGAGGTGCATAGGTTGACCAGGGCGTCGACGTACCCTGATGAAGCTTCACATTCATCATCCCGTCCAGTTTGACAAGGCGACGTTAAGGCTGGACGTTATCGAATCTATGACTTTATGCTCATCAAGAACGTCGGTATATTGTCGGCTTCATGATATAGCTACGACTTGTCGGCCATCGTCGTCCCCCTCCCAATTCCGGCGGTGGATGGAGGCGGTAATACGTACATAGACAACCATCGCTGGACCCTCAAATGTCATTCCTCCAGAATGGGTCAATCGACCCAAATAACCCACATAGACAGTACTGTCCCTTACAGATTGAGCGTGGCATTGAGTGTCGTTGTGGCTCCACGTCTCTGTGGTGAAATCTAAGGAAGTGGTCGATTACGGCATAAAGCTGCACATTGTCCGAAAACCATGGAAGGACCAAAGCAGAGTTTGGTAGAGCTCAACCACACGTAAGCGTTGATTAGATTTACGTTTTTATTCCATAAGCGGTGCAGATGCCTGATCATGGTGGCCAGGGGGTGCTGTTGAGGAGCGTTTCGTGCATAGAAAATCCTTTCATCCTATGTTAGACAGAATTATACGTTCGACGACTTGCAACTCACCACACCCGTTCTCGAGTCAACGAGGTGATATAAACCCATACGTACGTAGCCAAAAAAAAGAGTCTGGTAGTAGTGTATATGTCGCGCGTCTTAATCTGATTCTGCCCCGCCGCAGTTCTACATTGAAAGCTTGAACTTGGCGCTATCCTCATCAGTGTGGCCCCATGTCTCTTTGATTGAGATCATGGTCGCTTTATGGCGCATGTGAGACGACTGATTGATGATTCGTAGCTCCTTCTCCGAGACAGGGCGCAGGACTTTCCGAACCTAATCAATGACGGTAAACGCTGATTTGATCTTTCGTTCGCTATACTCATCTTGATGGAGACCTTATAGAGAAGGGCAAACCCCTTTGGGGCTTTTCCAGCATCCTGTGTAGCATCAGCATTGTGAAACGTTTAGCACCGGGATGATGCACTCGCACTTTGAGAGGTCAGCGTGGAGAGGGAAGCGGCTGGTGACCAGCTCCGTTGCAACCGGAGTGTGGGGATCTATCCACGGAGCAGTCACACGTAGAATCCTGTATCCCCCATTCAAGTTGTGAACTCGACTTGAACAGCGGCATCATATTCATAGTCGTTCGGGGGAGTTGGGTTAGCCCAGCCACCATGAAGCACAATTGGCTGTCGCATCAGACTAGCCTATAGAGACGATGTCAGCCTAGTTACTACTGTAGTCAAGGGGTCAATAACCTCCCTAGATGGATACGGGAATGATTCCAACATCGTTGCACAGCGTCTTTAACGTCTCCTAGCAAGAGCGAGCTGTAGCGGAAGTGGATGCTCGTCCTCGCCGTGGGAAATAATATTAATTAGATCGGGATCAGTGTCCTTTCAAGTCATACTCCAGTCAGGCGCCGAGAGATCCCAAATTTGCTCCCATGAATAGTAGGCAGTTTCGATGCAAAGGTGCCATGCTTCATCTAAGCTTAGGCTGATAGCTGAAGAGTCTAGTCTATCTTCCATAATTTACGCCACTTTTGATGTTATTTTTTTTGGCGCCTCTTACTACTTTGGATGGATTTCCCTTTCTCGTAATCCGGGTGTACTGGCGGGCATCATCTCTGAGATGATTTTCGATGTCCTTTCCCTTTGAAAACAACATGGTGTAAAGGTAATCTTGTGCCTTTGAGGTAGTCTATGTGCAGCTCGGGTATAGGATTGAGCTACATCTCTTCTTCCGATTAAGTATACTCCAAATAGACTCATGGTGCCGCGACGATTTTTGATGATGCTGTTGTGACTTTTTTAGAAATGGCTCACAGTCCAACCAGACAGGGATATGGGTCGTCTGAGTATAGCTGCTCGGTAACGCCCGTCTCTCATGGAACATGATCACGTAGATTCTTAGCCATGATTACTAGGTATGAAATGATTGTATCCATCCATAACCAGTGTTGATCTTTGATGTCCGTAGTTGCTCTGTAGACCTCCTCCTCCTCCTAAGATTCCCATGTGGGTGTCCTTGCGTTGCCGCTTCTCTATTCTGTGATATAACCATAATTCCTGTCCACTTCTGGCTTGCGATTGCCTTCATCGTACGAATCGCGATGGCCCGAGACATTTACGTGATCTAGCTCCGGACGGGGTGTTGTTTCTCTCCTGCTTATATTATCAACATTCTACCATATCTCCATCTAACTCTTCCAGTGGTGTGGTATGAGGAAAGTTGCGTAGATGCCGAGCTGTTTCACGCGCAACCACTGTGAGCGTTGGAATCGCGAGAGTTTTGGCGGCGAGGTTTTCGACGCACTCCAACGCACTATCAGACTAATGGTTGCTTATGCACGCGATGTTCAGCCAGTAGTCGAGATAAAGTTGAATCGGGTGGAGAGCATATAGAGAGAAGAGAGGTTTTGAAAGGTTGAGTGCGGACTGTAAAGCCAGAGTGTTCCCCGTGAGCAAGGTGGGCTTAACTGGACTATAAGTTGGACCCCATTGTTGTCATACGCAAGAGCTAGGGCACGGCTCGAGGTGAAGATTCCGCGGGCACCTTGGTTCGCTCCCGTTGGGATGCATCTCCGCTGGCTTCTTGCATTTGGTTGACAATGCTATAGGACTTGCATTCTAAAATGGTCGAAAGTAGCTGCTTTCAGGATTCTTGGCTAGCCTGGCCTCGTTTTCAACGACTTGCGATGTAATGGTGAAATTGTTTGTATGCTTAGTAGATGGGGTGGGCGTAGGGCCTTCTGTCGGTTTCTCGACTGCTTTCGCAGTTCGCTTATTAAGAAACCTTCTTGGCCGTAGCTGTAGGTCCAACGCGTCGGTGAGCTTCTCATCTATGGTCTCGCGCACGATTCATTCAAAGGCCAGCCAGGTACAACAGACGGAGCCGATAGAATCCACCAATGCACTGACCTGGGAGCATAGAACTCAAGCCTTCAGCGTTTCTGTAGGCCCAAAAGGTACGCGGTACCGTCTTGCCCTTCTTTGAGGAAATGTAGACATCACGTCAACGCGAACCGCAGTATAATAGAAGAAGTCCTCTCTCCGTCGCGAATGAGATTTCATGATGAGTGTGAAGTTGTATGGAATGTGAAAAATGGTTGGCAGTTTAGTGGAGGGGTTTCAAATTAGAGGGATGCAGGCGTCGGTAGTCAAGACGGGAGTAGTTCCACTGCAGACATCTCGCGTACTTGATTATGTAATCCCTAGGAATATTGCCCGGTCATCTACCTCATACATCATATGGTAGTGAGAATATTCTCTACCCTTTCCCTTCCTTTAATCGCTTTGAATCCAAAAGCGCACCTCTCTTACAAAATGGTCCGCCTCTCTTAAAATCCAGGCCGTTATGATTTTCTGCAGTTTCGGTCCTTCACGCGCTGTTTCTCGCTCAGACACATCATCTGAGAGTTGACCATACATTGACGATTGGGCTTGAACTAAGTGGGGTTTGGATTTAAGGCGTAATCCCAGCAAAGTTTCAAGGCTTGAAAGGAAAGGTAATTCGATGACAGAATGGAGATGAATAGATGGAGCCCACAGAAGCTGTGACGGGGTTTGATAGCGAAATAGTGACCACCAAGTCTTCCTGGGTCGCCATGGTCTTGTTAACCGTTCGTGATCGCAGAATCCATGATGGAATGGAAGTTCGGAGAAAGACGAAGAGCTACACGATAAGTCTCATCATGATACCAATCTTGCGGACATGTTTAAGATTCCGAGCTAACAATACGCAGTCCTGTCACATCAGAGCTCCCATATAAGGCTTACTTGTGACTCTGTAAGCTTCAATTATCGACGCAGCTTCTTCTATCTTCTGACTTCCCTTGATTTTCCGAGCTCTTTGCCCTCGCCTCTCATGATTCATGCACTTCTTCAACTCGCGTAAGGTTCATATACTATCGACGAATCCGTTCATCATTCTCCAGCCAAGTGGACGTGCGTCATCTTCAAAACCGATCGTCGACTTCGGCAAGGACACAAGGACGCGTACAACCTTTGGTCATGCCATTGCAGGCAGAGAAAACAAATTTACTACCTTACATATACTAGAAGGCTCGTATTCAACGGTGGAATAAGAATGGAAAACTCTACTAGCCAACCAGGATTGGGAGATTAAGATAGAAGACAGATCAAGAGGAGACAAATCAAAAGAGGAGGCAGTTGAGAGAGATCAATTGTGTGAGATTGAGAGTAGTTGAAAATGGTCCAAGAGGGTGGGTATTGTTGAAAGGTGGAAGAGTGAGAACATTTGGAAGTGTACAAGATGGGCGTTTGGATTAGTACGCAAAGAGGAGAGATCGAGGGTGCCCCGTTTGCAATGCCATGGATATGAACGATCTCATGCAGGCTATTCTTACCGAACCGCTCTCAAGGAAAACGATTCCATCACCCTCAGTCAAGAATCAAGCACGGAAAGCTGCGGCGACTTTACTACCTCTTTATCAGTTCGCACGAATAGAGCACTTGGACAAGAGATTCGCCCTAGGGTGTAGAGCTCTTGGAGGTTTTATCGTACGGTGCTCGCCTTTGATTAATGCGACTCTGTTACGGGTTGTTGAGCCAAACTTCTTTCGGGCCAATGTTGGCAATTTAGAATATAGCCTTTAGTGATATTGTGGTTCGAAGACTTAGTTGGTGTCAATTCGGGAACGAGCATCTTCAATCTGTTCAAACGTTATGTTTTCGACGGTTATGTTGCAATAGAGAATCTTTCTTTCCACCAACAATTCAAGTTTTTTAAACTGTCGATCAAAAGTTAGAAGACCTTTGATTTCTCAAGACTCCAGTTGACAGCTAGCGAGCTAGCAATGTATGTACCCTAAACACAGCATTACTTTGTTAATTGACAACATACTTAGTAGTTCTTATTGTGTGTAGTTTTCATCACGCAGGCGTATATATTAGAATTTTAATAATTCCCCTAATTAATAAT
>AJFK01000559.1:0-18569 GCA_000467715.1 Hysterium pulicare CBS 123377
AAATTAAAAAAATATAAATAAATTAAAAAATATAATTTTAAATAAGTTATAAAAATTTTTAAAAGAAAGAAAAAAATTAAAAATAAAAAAGTACTAGAGTAGTTTTCTATAAAATTAATAAGTGTTAACAATTATAAATATATAGATTCTTGCCTCTACTACCTACTAAAACATTTTCCAGCAACAAGCGCAGAAGGAAGTTCAAAGGCGAACTCCCACGCAAACACTAGACTTTTCGAGCCGCACCAACCCATTCACAGCGGCGACGGATCAATAGCTACAGTAACATTCTGAATCGTACACCCCACAGTCTGATACTTGCCAGCATAGCTCCCATCCATAACAGCACTCAAGAAGTCAAAAGCGCTCGCTTCCCCATTATTATACTCCGCCAAATGCCCACCCGCCGTATTCCTCTGATACACAATATTGGCGCCAACAGCACAATACCTCTCAACTAGTGCATTAGTATCTTCCACCGGCGAAAATTCGTCCTGATCTGCTTTGTACACGAAAACAGGCATCGAGGGGACGCCATGATAACCCATGAGTCCATCGCCGTCGTTGAGGGCCTGTACGATCGGATTCTGAAAAAACGACTCTGCAGAGATGAAGTAGTCGAAGAGGTTCTGATTGGCGAAAACTGCTTGAGTGACAGTCGTATTTTCGTTCCGGGCCGCGAGGAATGTCGTCGCATTATATGGCCCGGACGTTTTGAGCTGGCTCAGCAAGTACTGCTCGAAGGCGGGATGTTGGCTCGCTTGGCCAAGGAGCCCATTCACAGCTGTGCCCATGAAAGGCGAATTGTTGATCGCGAGGATGACGCCCGTGCCATTGGGCGTTAAGCCGCCGAGCGCAATGCCAACGAAGTTCATCTCGGGCGCGTATTGGACTTGTAGCTCCGCAGCCCACTCACTGGCCAGGGCGCCGCCCGAGTAGCCCCATAGCGCGTACTTGGCGTTCGAGGAGAGGCCGAAGGATGAGTTCAGGACTGCGCGGACGGAGTCGATTGTTGCGTGGCCGGATTGCACGCCGGCGCTGAAGGAGGCGAGCGGGCCTTCGTAGTCGGGCATATTGACGAACCAACCTAGACCTAGAACGGTGGCGATCGGGGGATCAACTATGGACCCGTCGTGGAAAGTGTAGCTTGGGCTCATGTCGACATTGGCGCTATCATCTACGCTGAGTTAGCTATGACATGATAGAGTCTCAAAACTGATACTGACAGGACACTTGATAGGAAAGAAGGGCTGAGCCGGGAGCGATGGTGGTGTTGTTGGTAGTGGAGCTTGTAGACGAGTTTGTAGACTGTGGGACGAGAATTGTAGTGACAGCCCAAGCAGGTTTGTAGGTACTATCGGTCGTTCGATAAATGATGTTGTAGGCGGTAGAGCAATTGGCGATGGCTGCTGCTAACCCTGGCGCGCTACGAACCCGGAGCACGGCGCCTGGAGCCGCATTTTCATATCCCGGAGGTGCGGTGTACCATGGGTCCCGACTTGGCGGTAGAGGGACGGAAGAGTTGGATAAGAGTGCATTAGTCTTTCTCGGGGAAGCCGCGGCGAAGGATGCGCATAGCAAAGAGCCGAGGACCAGTAGTTTATACAAGGCGGGCATTCTGGCCATAGTATCCAAGAGTGAAATCAAGTAAAGATTGCGAGCTCAAGTAGCTCTAAACGAAAGTCGAGAATTAGCGATAGAATAAGCTGCGAAGAAGGTTTGCTTCTGGCTCCATCTTTATACAACGCTTTAGTCAAGCAACAAGATTCCCCTATTTACTCATGATGAAGTGCAGCCGCACGTTGCGAAGTGAAACAATGAGGCTGTGTAAACAGGGGTTGGAAATAGTGTATCTCGCACATTACCTATTCAGTCATAGTGTCGCCGCAAAAGCCTGAGCTTCAGCCCTACGCATTGAATGCTGATGCGGCCCGGTCGGCACGGGGAACGGGCACGGAACGAATAGGAGGAGAATCCTTCCCGTTGGCCCTAGCTCGTGTACGAGCTCACCTATCAGAATCCCGGTCATGGAACGGATGCGCCAGTGCCTCGGAGAAGAACCCATCTCGCTTACTTCTCACTCCTTCCAGGAGATCATTCGAAATCGATCCGAAGACGAGAAGACGGAAGATGCATCGGGCACAAGAACTGCATAGACTTTACGTGAACCCACCTACCGGTCCCGAAGATAGCCCTCGAGAATTCGTCCGTAGGCATATTATCGTACATCCTGTTTTCGCACTCCGAGCTCCCTACTCCTGAGATCCCTCTTCCAATTTCTGAATACGAGTAAATTCGTTAACTCGGCTGGTCACATAATGCCCAACTCGAAGGACATCTCAAGAACTTTGTCTCTTGATATATGCCCCATGATATGTCACTTTCGTTTTAGTAACTGGAGCTCTTTGCCTGGAAACCCACCTTACAAGTTTAGTCGCTTCGACAATAATAACGACAAGGTAAGCAGTAGTGGAAGGATGTTTGTAGCACATGCTTTTTTTTAGAAAAATGACACTCCACCACCTCGGCGTACTCCCCCTTGTTTTTCCACAAAAGGGAAGTTTCCCATTAGTTGGGTCGTAAATGTCATCCTCATCGTTGTCGAAGTCGCAGTCTCATACCGCCGCCGTGCGCATCTCGCGGGCGCGACCGAAATTATAAGGGAAGCTGGTGGCCCTTAGGAAAAGCATCTTTGGCGAAGTTGTTGGTTTGATTGTATTCAGGACAGCAGCAGTTGGTCTGTGTCGGAAATAAAAGCAGATCATAGCAATAAGAACAGCATATTATATTGATGATGACTTCTGAGAATACTAGTTTCTTTTTAGTCCTAACAAGTCACAGTCCAAAGGTCCTCTCCTACTTAGCCGATAAGAATATGTACTTGCAGGGCCATGTAGGCGAAAAAGTAGTTCCTAATCGGCAAGGGGAACTGCAGACCCGTTGGAAATGGTACGGGACTAAAGATAGGATATGGGATAAATTTGGAAATGAGTTGGGGATCGGGAACATCTTGTAAAAGAGGAGAGAAGTAAAGCTGAGTCGATGTTTATCGATGCCTACTCAAGATGGAAGATTGTAATTCGGGCCACGGGCGAGAGTCACCGAAACCTAACGCCTTGTGATCCATCAAACCGTCTACCACGGCGGAAGCGATATATCTCCTGCAATCGGATGATAGAACCTGCAAATATCGTCCGCCAGGGATAAAGCAGATCTTATCACCGACGTTTGGTGCCGCTGCAGCGAATCCAATTCTTCCCGAGGTCGTGATAAAGTAATAACACCCTGCTCGTGCGAGGACTATATCGAAGATGAAAATGCCATATTGTTCAAGACTTGCAGCGCTTAGCCCAAGTTTGATACGAGCCTCCTTGAGGTTCCGCACGGATTGCAATTTTTCGCACATGCCTCGCAAATCTAGGAATCGAACTCGCAATGTAACATATGGTGTTGAAAAGTCGCTCCAAAAGAACTTGCGAAGCCAAGTTTCCGAGAGCCTCTGTGGGACTTCTTCAGACAGGAACAACTCGCTCATTTGTGTTAACCAGTCTAGCCTGTCTTTACTGCAGTACAGTCGAAACAGTTCGGTTGAGCGAGCCCAGTCAACATTTCCAGGGGTGTCTAGCAGAAAATCGCTGTATGTAGGATCTGAACGGATATGCTCATTTAAGCTAAAACTGACACTGAACGTTGAAGTCGAATGAACAGCATCAACACAAATGCCGGCAACATCCACTACGCTGGAATCCCATCGAACGTCCACAGGTAGACAGGTCTTGAAGGGAGAAGACAGCCATCCAAATGGCCTTGCAAGTCTCGCGAATGCCATTTTATCGGGCATATTGCTGAAATCGGGACACCAGGAGGGGAGATTGGGGACTGTTTTAGAGGCTGAAATGAAATGGTCCAACATATCGCAAAGATAGTCCGCAACCCTTTCTTGGGTAATCATGATAGCAGCAACCTCTGTGAATAGAACAGATGGCTCTTGCTTGTAGTCCACTTTTATCATAGAGCGAACAGTTTTGTCGACCAGTCCAAGTACGCCATAGACATAATCTCGCGTGTCGCTCGCGTGTCGCTGGCTCATTTCGGTGAGCAAATATCGAAGTTTTCCATCGCTTTCGTCAAAATGGGATCGAGGATGGAGATTGTGAGTTGAACTTATCTTATACAGATGCTTAAGTCCAAGATGTCTAGGAATTAGTGACCCAAAACAAGCAGCGTGGAAGGTATTGTGTCGGAGGGTTTCGAAGAATTTCCAGTCTACGTTCCATTGCCCGCATAATAAGGTAGCTTTCCGCGATAGTCTGATTTCTTGGTATGTCCATACCCTGTGAAACCACGCGCGGTCTAGAAACGTAAGCCATGCGAGCCAGAAGTAGTGTTCCGGCGGAAGCAGGTCCTTTCGGAATTTTGCATTAGCAATGATCCTTTCCACTGCATCCCGTCTCATTGAACTCCTTCCATTCCCATTCTCAATTGCTCTTTTCCCAATCTCGGTGACAATTTCCATTAGAGCAACCATGTTCTCGTATGTCATATTGTATCTCCGCAGGATGTCATTCTCCATAGTCTCTAGTGATGAGAGCCTTCTCTCTTTTTCTTCTTCGGGGAAGGTCTCCGTGGTAATACTGACTTCAACCCATTTCAAAAACGACAAGACCATATCACTATCTTCCTTTTCGTTACCCAGCCATACTAAGACTCGCTCTGCTTGACTATAGACTTTGTCCATGTGCTTAATCTGCGAAGGTTTTTCGCCGCCATCTTGTTGATTTATGCAGATAGCATCAACCCAGAGAGATCCATCCAAGATTTTCTCGGAAGTCCAGAATCGGTAGACTGCCTTCAATGCATCTAGGAGATTCGTGGTGACTTTGAAAGGTCTGCCATCCACTTCGATTGTTTTGTCCATTGGTCCATCACCCCAGCAGTAGGACAATGCGAAATAGCCTTCGGCAGTTTTGGAGGATGTCTGTGAGAGCTTGCAGATGGCTGAGTCGTCCAATATAGAGTCGATATGCAGGAGGCGAATGTAATCTGCACTTAAACGCTGGTCATAAATACCGTTGTCATCTGTAGCGGCCGGGATGCGATTATTCTCATCCATGGTTTTGTCAAATGCCTGCAGGAGTCTGGGATTGTATGAAGGCTCACGCTGTCTGAAGGCTGGAGTTGTATGGCTGTTCGCGTTGTTATGAAGGTGCGCCTTGGGACGATCTTCTGGTGGTAGGACGCAATAGGCCTTGGGTAGCACGCTGTTTGGCGACAAGGCTAAAGACTGAAATGGGGAATTAGAACAGGATTTCGACGAGAAAGATGGCTTAGAGTATTGGCAATCGAAAAGATAACTGCCGTTGTTGAAAACTTCAGCACTAGAAGAGTGTTTCGCATGAAAAAGAAAACGATTCCGTGGAAAGAAAATGAAATGTGCGAGGAAATGCACGGCTTGGGCATTGCCTCCGCCTCCTAGACCGACTTTTCAGCCAAAAAATCTACCCCAGATTTTAGACCAAGGCGCACTCGATGGCGGCGGGAGGCCTTGATGTCTAGCTTCAAGATCAGCGGATATTCCAAAGATCAGTGGCGTGAGAAAAGTTGTTATGTATGCCACTCGTCCAGTAATGGCTTATTACTTTCCCGGCACGAAAACACCAATTGACTACCCAGGTATTGCCTGGTCCAACTTGCCTCAGTCAAAGTCGCGGGGCCGGGCCGGAACGCCAGCCGAGACGTGGCTTGACGGCTGCGGCCCCAGGACCTGCATGGCAGCGCATCTCTACCAACCATTCCAAACCAGCGAATGCTCTATCGCTGAATGCTGTCATTAGCTTGGAAAAGCCTTGAATAAATCAAGGTCAAGCGGAAAGATATGGATGATCGATTGCATCATACCGGTGAACCCCAAAGTTCGCAGAGTGGGATTGGTTCGATTTCCCAATTTCAGCCTTGGCCAGAGGACTCCGTTGGCTGCGATGCCTAAGCCCCCGCCTAGTAAGTAAGCATTAGAAAACTTACAGGTTGAAAGGCAAGCGTCTCGTATGGCAGCCTTGCAGCTGCATGTATAGATCTATGGAGAGGTAAATAAATGTGAAGACTTGGGCGACAGGAACGTACTGGCTTGTTTCTTGGAGCGCTTTTCAGATCTAGAATGCTATTTGTGAATGGACTTCCGCCATGGTATCGAATCTGGAGTCACCCAACGATCGGAATGTCAAGATCACCTCTTCAAGATGACCAATGTGACATGTCACTGGTTCATGTCGTAGGTAATGATCATTTTATATTGCTCTATTAGGTCAATGTGAATAGTTGCCATAATAGAAGAAGTAAATTAGAGAGTATCGTGGTGGCTGAGGGCGTTTAATACCTCTTCACATTGCTTCTCTATCTCAACTTCAACACCTGAACACATACTCGTTAGTCGCACCAGAGCGCACAACAAAGATCGGCACCCCACAACATTAACAATGACGAAGACCAGAGAATCTCCTCCTTAGAAATAATACGCCTCGCAAGATGCACCGGAAGTGAGTATAAAGGAACTTCCCAACCCAGCCGGAGACCCTTGGATACAATCACGTCCGTCAAGTCGGCCGAAAATATATACAGCTTGGCCTGGGGACGGCTTTAACGACGAATAAAGGATATAGTGGGGTAGAGACATAATACGTAGCGACAGAATAATTTAGGAAGGGGATTGCAGAGCATTAGGAGTGGTTTTCCATATGCTGACCCTACCCAGAGTTGAGACGTTCTCATTAGCAAATCCGAAGACTACGTTTTCCGTCTCAACCACACTCGCCGCCATCCATTAATTCGTGGAAGATCAACGTTGTACGTACGCTACCGAACGCCAAATTTCTGCGGGACCACTTCAACATTGAGCTTCTTGTCATCGGCGTCAATCACCTCATTCTCACCGCTGATGGTTACCGAAATTCTACCTGTAGCTTTTTAACATCTAGTGCTGGCATAGCCACGAAAGTGGGGTAGTCCATTAGGGGTGGTATACCGCGTCTAAGATGGTTCTGCACTCCCCGAGAATACTTGTAATCTTTAATAAGAGCACCGAAAGATATCATAACCACTTGTCAACCAACCCCTCTTTCCAAATTTACCCCAAATTCTATGTACTTACTATTCCATAGATGTTTATAGACTTACGGGTCAGGTCAATGTTCTCTCATATTTCCATCTTCCCTTTCTGCATCAGGCAACCTCGACTGATCTCTCCCTCATCTTTCTCTGACACTTCATAAATAGAAGCATTTAACATGGTGTGGCCTGCCCGAGAGAATTTATCGACTGCTTCTCTTTGGGAGAGATCGACGGCGGGTTCCACACGCGCTCAACCAAAGCGTAGCTTTGATACAATACCACCCGACGTACCTTCTCTGGTAAGTCTTCGAAGGAAATCTATCAATACTTTTCACTAGTTACAACTTGACGAGGTTGGGGAGACGGTTCAAGTAACATTTACTTAGCATCACCAACTACAAAACTTAACTAAGGAGAGTCTCCTACATGTAGATGCTCCCCTCTATGGATGCACTTTTGCTCGACACTGACACTAGCTGAACGTGAGCTCTTGCCCTTACTACTTCACTCCTTCTTTACTCTTAATCTTATGAGGAACGCTGTACCGATGCGTCTGAATTGAGGAGAGCCTTTACTTGGAGGTAAGTTGAAAAACCTACCTGGCAGAGGGTAATCTGTTGAGTAGATAATGATTTGCTAGGGAGGCTAAGACAATGGACTTTTGGCTAGGGAGATCGCTAGGGAGAAAATGATCACCTGGTTTGTTTAACGACGACTGTGATTCAAAAGCTCACCTATTCACCGGAAAGGACTCCGGAACACAGCTAAGCATAGAAAACGGTGACACTATCTGTACAATACACTAAAGGCCTATCAGGCATTGCTGAAATATCCTTCGCCATCCTTCTGCTAGAATGTGGTCTATAAAAATTATGGCCGGCAATTAAAAATATCTGGCCGGGCAGATGATGTAGATCATCTTCAGCGGCAGCCTACTAGCACCCTCCGACGACCTCTTAAAGTCAAAAAAAACATGCCAAGATTCCTGCCTGCATGCTGCGCGGCCCACTTCCCGATACATATTAAGTCCAAGATCAATGGCCCAATTGGCGATGTCCACAGCATGTCTAGCCAAGTCAGGGCCGTTCGCATGCTTCTTAGCAAAGACAGGAGCGTTTTCCATGTCATTAGATGCTGAGAACGCCAAATGCATCAAACGAACGTTCGCCAACTCTTACGCGCCATTGATCGAGGCCCGCGCTACAGGATGTGGCCTTTGCTGCAGCTCTTGACTCACAGTCTTTGCCGTATGTATATCTTTAACGGACCCTTATATTTCAGAGCCGTGTAATCCACTGCCCTCAGTTAGCACCTCGTTCGCCGGCTTGCAAGCTGCATTCTTAGCATCACGCACTATTTATGGAGTATTTTTCGATATTATGATAGTTTCATCTGCTATAATATATCCTGTTTTGCATAACGTCTGCGGCTAGCTTTCAAGTACGCTTGACGATTTCAAAGGCAAGTTATGCTTAGACCCTAGTTCCCGAGTTTAAGTTATCGTGTCTATAGAAAGGAGCATTCTTGATCCTATAGGGGGGCTCGGCGAATATCGGCTTCTCTACTGGTGAGTTTGCGTTAGTAATGGTCGACATCATTCCATGCGTTTTCAAAGGTTCCCAAATTGGCCACAGAAATCGCCATTGGTACAGTACGCTGGAGAGCGTCCCACGCGTCACGGGTACTATCACCCATATCTCGCCGGGTCTGATCTGCACCCGCTCGGGCAGAACATATGGCAGCCGCGGCGGCATTCTCTTTGTCCTGCAGATGTCCCTCGTCACTCAGGTTTCATTCCCTTTCTATAGCGTCGGCATTGCTCGCGAGCTGTTTGACAGTTCAGTGCCCATTTTGTTTTGCGGTCTTGGAGTCTGCGTTGGCTTGGTTACACTTTACATGCCAAATCTGACGCAATCCCCCGAGTGTGGATTCGCCGACGTTGGAGCTTGAATTAAATGCGGTCT
This sequence comes from Hysterium pulicare CBS 123377, assembly GCA_000467715.1. Lineage (NCBI taxonomy): Eukaryota > Fungi > Ascomycota > Dothideomycetes > Hysteriales > Hysteriaceae > Hysterium > Hysterium pulicare. Next base: position 9,069 of record AJFK01000559.1, read on the forward strand.
CTAGCGCGTCTACTGAAGCCTTCTTAGACTGGTTGCTCTGCTGCGTTAACCTGTTGCTCGAAGTGCTTCATGACATACTCTGACTCATGCTGTTCCATCACAGCACGCATTAACAGGGTGGGTGCTAGTGGGACCGGCGAGGGAGAGAGGACAGATCTTAACGCCTCGATACTCGCTATAATCTGAGCTCCAATGGAGCATTCAAATGCCACCTGGTCTCCGAAAATGAGCATTTCAACCTTTAGAGACGCACCAGTAGGATAACATGTTAAGTCCTTGTGCCCGTAGACAAGTAGACTTGGGCTATCATATAGCAGGTCTTAGAGTTTCGGAATGCTGTCAATCCCGGCGCAGAGCTATTTGCCTAGGACAATCGAATAATGCCAGTGTTGTACGAAGTGGAACCACCGTCGTGACTGGTAGCAATAACACCCAGACTTAATAGACAGTTATCAAGGAACGAGCCCTTCGGCTCAAATGAGGTCTAGCCAGCGCTGAGCGTTACAGATGCTTCAACATAAAGAGTCCACTTCACCTCGCTGCCATACTCACTTCTTTTACTGAAGATGTGGGCTTCGACAACGATTCCACAAGAAGACGTCTCCCAAGATGACGAACTTAAATGTCGCCGACCGATAGTTTCTAACTGTTGCTGCTAATGAAGACATTGAATTGTACACCGCGAACCTCAAATCACCAAATGAAACTTTCCCGACGCCTCCCAAAACGGCCACTACATCGCCATACACGACAATCAAGCCATAGGCGCTCGACTGACCATTGATGGTGACGTTTCCATCGAATGTAAGCCTACCATGGGACATTTGAGGTAAATGAATTGAAAGACACCATCATGGTCAAAAGTGTCGAGCTCGAAATCACCAGTGTGTTTGAGAAGAAGGCCTAGATCCCAGGGAGTCGGAGTTTCAACGAAAGCTTTCAAAACCAAATCGTCCATGGAATATGTGCCAGAGATGCTAATACTGGACTATGTCAAAGAAATCGGCCTCAACCGCCAACCAAAGGTATGTCATAGGCTTGAACGAAAGAGCTCGGCCAGTAGATCTAGGCCTTTGATGTCAACGAGGATATTGCATTCATCGTCTTTCAGAGGAATTGCTAGAGTAGTTGTTATCAAGTTTGCCGACATGGTAGCCGGCTAAACGGGTCATAATAGGTCCTAGGATCGTGATGTTGAGATTTTTGAAGAAATTATACCCAAAAGACCAAGTAGTACTGGACTCACTGCAGTCAACTTCAGCAGATTTCATGACTTCAACGCCCGCTATGTAAGCGTGAACGAATCAAAGGCTTCAATAGAGATTTTGAAGAAGGTTTTGATTTAGCTCAACCACGCGTAAGCGGTGATTGAATAGAGATCTTCCCAAGACATGTCTTAGGATTGGATTTGTGAGCGTCAAAGGGTCTGTCTCTGTCTCCTTAAACACATGCGGCCCTAAAAGTGGCGCCGAAGCGCAAGGACGGCTGATTCTGGTGGAAGCGGTCTCGAAGAACGCCTGCTGCGTGGAATCCTCTAGTCATCGCCCTCGGTCCCTTTCAGCTCGGCTGTAGCTCAAGGACTAGACCTCCCAAACAGATTTATGAGGGTGAGGATCCTTTGTGCCCTTAAGAGGCCGGCGGCGGGGATGGTTGTGGGTGGAGTCCATGCTAAGTATGACTAATTCGAAAAGGTCTAAAAGCTACAGGAGGTGGGATAATTAGGTAAAGAGTTAGGCCTTTCTAAGCGTGGAGTCAGATATTGAACCGGAAAGCGATTGAAACCCCAGGGTGACACGAGAGTTGATGACATACTGCTGATTCCGGGTATTCTGTCCAACTTCAAAGCCTTCTAGGCCTCTTTTCATGTTGTCGGTGGGCAGTGGGTCCTTTCGTTAGAGAGGCCTCTAGTACATGGCTCTTTTCATTCATCGAGAGATAAGTGGTGGCGACCCTAAAACGACACTTTGGGCGACATTTTAGGGATATTGTGGGTGCATGTTAAACTCTGAAGAAACACAGGTGCTTCCGTAGAGCGAGATGTTGAATAATTAAGCACTAGATAAGGCCGACGATTAAACCCTTGCGATAACGCCGTACCTGCTCTGATTGATGGTTGGTCACTTCTAGGCGTCACACCGTCATCACGCTACTGTGGACACGGTAAATGCGGTATCTACCATTGTAGGCCGGATGCCACGGTTTATAGGCGAGAAGGTGGTTGTACTGTTCTTTATAATGCCAGGGATCACCCAATGGCGATAGTGGTCCGTAAGGTCCACCGGAGCTTCTCCACCATTAACCGCTATGTCGCAAATCTTGAAGTTGAAAGACGTCCCCAAGTTTGCGATGGTATGTGTGGGGATGGTGAAACTAGCCGAAGTTATGTAGGAGGTCAGCTCCTCCGTGTCACGGCCTGAGTTTGCTCGATTCCTCATCGACGGCCTTCTAGTGCAAATAGCTAGGCTCGGTGAGTTGGCTATAAGGATTATCCTTCTGAAAGATTTTGTTTGCATGCTCTGCCCATTCAGCGTCTTCTTTAGGCTATCTGGGAAGAAGGCTGGTCTCTACCCGACCAACTTCCGAGCTGCTCGTTCCCGACCAACGTGCCTCGTCGCATTGCAAGGGTGACCACAGAGGCGTCGGCTTGGTACTGGCCGATCGTCATGTTATCTTGGAAGCAATCGATGCGCTCGAGCAACGCATTGGCAAGAAGCTGCAACAAGACCCACTCAGACCTGAACAGACGCAAGCGCGCCACGACATTAAGAGCTGGCTCCTCGAAGAACAGTACGTGGCATCAACGGATAGGAGTTCATTTCGGCTGCAGTATGGTCTCTAGAAGGGAAGCCTCTTGGTGTTGCGTGTAATAATGGCAGTAATTAAGTATTTACTGAGAAGTAGGAACGGGGGCTGTGGATCTTCGGGCGGGCTGGATATCAAGCGTCAACAAATACGAAGAGCTTGGGATGCTAGTATAGCGTTGTGAGCAAGACGGGGTGTTCGCGTCAATGCAAGTGAGGTGATGAGTGGAGGTGAACTGCGCTTTGAGGAGTTACTAAAGGTTCATCCAATGACCAGGCAACTCATTTTCTTTTCAAACAGCCTACCGCTGCCCACTGGATTTCCAAATCGCCCTAATTATCTTGTTATGCACGATCCAATTTATCAGCAGCTGTGTCAGGTCCGCCGGCTTTGAAGCTCTCTCAGCACGCTTCAGAGCCTTCTTGTTCTGATGCAGGTCATGGAAAGAGAACTCGGTGGGCGATCGCAGTAGCTATGTCCAATCTTTTTAGATGCCTTCTCTTGTGTCTCCGAAAAAGCGGTGGATCTGGACGGTAAAATTGCGTCGATAGTAAGGATCCAGTGACAAGATCGCATCAACAACCATCTCACTTGCAATACCACACTAGAGCCGACAAATTTTTTTACCGGTGGCCACCTTCATACCGTTGGTTGTCCTATTCTTAAAGCTTCCTAGCGTTGGATTCCAAGCTTCTTTGGTCTACGGAAGCTTTTCAAACTTCCTTTGGTTCGTTTGACGGTCGTTAACGTTGAAACAGCCAAGGGGGATTCGGCTAGTCAAATTCCACTCGAGAAAACACATTATAAGCGCTGCCTCCAGCGCTTGAGCGCACCTTACAGCGCATGAGTGCACCCTCCCGGCGCATGAGCGCACTCTCCCGGCGTATAAGCGCACTCTCCCGGCGCATAAGCGCACTCTCCCGGTGCATAAGCGCACTCTCCCGGCGCATGAGCGCACTCTCCCAGCGCATGAGCGCACTCTTCTAGCGCATGAGCGCACCCTCCTAGCGCATAAGCGCACTCTCCAGCGCATAAGCGCACCCTTCAGCGCATGAGCGCAACCTCCCAGCGCATAAGCGCACCCTCCTGCGCATAAGCGCTGTATCCTACTAAGGCATAAATCTGGACTGTTTAGGGCATTAAGCTACGGGAAGGCACAGCTAGAGCAGATAACATTTTAGACCTTGTTAATATCCGTGAATAGATAGAAATAGTGGACATATACGGCCTACAGTAAAGCCGACCTTGCTAGCCGTTAGCGCTACTCTATCAACAATACTTTTTGAGACAATTCGGGGAGAAAATCCTAGATGATCCCTTTAATGCATTAGTTGATTTTGCTCCACCTTCTGTTAACTGCGTAACTAACTCTATATGCCTTAGGTTTACTCTACATTAACCGCCTGGGATGCTTTCCCAATACATCGCCCATTTCTTCGAGTGTTTGTCGTTATGAGATGTTTGAAAATCTAGCATAGCTTCACCCTCTTAGTGAAAACATTGCCTAGGTAGTAGTTCCTCCTCTCTCCCGCATGCCGAGTTGTAAGATATAAGGCAGCTCATAAGTACGCGGTTTTTTGGGGAGCTCGCAATTGAAGTATTACACAGATGTATACAGTAGGAGAGCGTCAGTGCTGTCATTGAACCTGTGTTCGGGCGTCAGCGACACTATAAAATCTCGCATGGAAAAACTTACGACCTCAAAGCCGTGATGGTCGCTAGCTGCTATTCCATAGCACTAAAGTGTAGTCACGCCGTGGACCACGGGTTTAACAAGTCTCTTAACTTGGGCATTGCGACAGATAAAGAGTACCCCAGCAACAATGATCGCGGGAAAGGGAACTAATTTTGACATTTCTTTTGTGATGTTCTCCACAAAGGCAATTGAAGTTAATACACAACATAGCTACCAGCAGCAACGTTCCTCTCAAGGGGACTAGTGACAGAAAGCTGTGTCCCCGTGGTGGGAGAGTGCGATCCTGTACAGTTAGTCCAGGTGTCCCTGACAATCTTACGAGCACGCCCAAGGCAGGTCACTCAAGAGCTGCAAGTTGCTGAAGATCTTGGCCGGACTTGTTCCACGCAAGGCTTCCTGGATTGCGGGGAGGAAGTGCTTGAGTCGGTGTTGTAGAGGACCGGATGGTAGAGTGCCGTAAAAATACCATATGCGTCTATGACGCGGTTTCGTTTTCCACTTTATCGATATACCTCATAATTAGTTAATCGGGCCGACAAAGCTGAAGCTCGTGAAGAGAAAGCAGTACGGAAGGGCGACCGGAAGGAATCAAAAAAGGGGAATAGAGGCAAAGGGTGAGCGAGCAAAGAGCCACCTCCCAAACCCTGCGAATTAGCCTTGAGCTCTACTGAGGTTCTTAGCGGTAGAGCAGGAGAATCGTTCCTTGACGACGCCTTCCCAATCCCAACCCCACCTCAAAGCGATCTCCAGAGGTAGCACCTGTACCCACGCAGACGAAAAACAGGCTCCGAATCTAAGTATGCTCGAACAGCAAAGAGTAAGAAGCAACTATAAGAGATATCATGCGGAAGGTTATCTTCAAAGGCTCTGCAAATCCAACGACAACTACTGTCAATACCTCCTTCCCGACGTTTCCACAACCACATTCAGTCCTGACACTGCGTCCATGGCTCTCACTGAGGCTTGGATATGCGGGTGGTGACCTTGAGCCGCCGCTTCACCTGCAAATCCCTACAGCACCCCGCGCCTGAGCAGACTCAACTTCCATGCGCCCATCTCCTTCTTCGCCGGCGCCCTCATCCAGACCCAAACGAAGGCGCCCTGCGCTCACAGATATCGGCCCCCCGAACGATCCGCACCCGCGCAAGCGACAACGAGCGCCGAACGCACCCATACCCGTCGTGTCGCCAGGCGCACAATCGCCATCCAGCAGATTACTGCAAGGAAAGTAGGGGACGCAAGGAACCAAGCGCTGGCGATGGACCCCAATGCCCTAGCGGCATCTGGCGTGGCTGTTCCGTTCACCAATGCAATGGACCCAGGGCTTGACGGATTGCGTGGCCGTATCAAAAACGAGCACCTGAGTCGTGGAGTTCATGTGGGCCTACTAAGTTTCCTTTCGAAAGACCTTTGCTTCGCCATTGAAACTCTTCTTGCCGCATAACGAACCATATTGAGGGTACAAAACACGTACACTTGGCCCGCGGAGCGAAGAGCGCTAGTTTAGTGAGAATGGTATGTTCCGATACACAAGCCAATAGCGTCCAGAAACTAAACCTTCGACGACGCTCAGGACGCTCTCCTCAGGAGAGGAGCGCAGGTAATTGTTCTTTTCCGGCCCCGAATCTGGCAATCAGAATCCACGAAAACGACAAGGAGATGCTAATTTACCACCGGCGGAGGGGCGGAAGGATAATGAAGAAGGTTCCTTATTGCAAGACTCTTCCTTTGACGAGAATTTGTGGACCACGTCTGGGGACCCCATATTAGATCCAGATTCTGGTAACGGCGATGATAAAATGGACGCTTCTGATGATAAAGAAAGATCATATAATAGACGGCGTATGGTAGGTCCTCACAAAGGCGCGAAATTTAATTGGAAATACATTTTGGGTACGTAGCCTCTCTATATTAAGCATCGCAATTTCGAGATCTATTTGAATCTTTCACCGTTTCGTATGACCCCCTTTCGAATCTGGCAGCGTTCATTTATATTCTCGACATAGTGAGCGAAATCAGATAGTTTTAATGCCGCCCGCTCTTTCTCCACACTTTATTGATCTACCTTATAATCATTTTAACTGCGCCGACAAAGCTCGTGAAGAGAAAGTAGCATGGAAGGGCGGACCAGAAGGAATCAAAGAAGGGGAACAGGTAGAGGCAATGATAGCTTCTCCCCCTTGCCGGAACGCCCAACCTGAGAGAGAGCCGACGTAGTACTCTAGTGACCTAATGAGGAACATAGAGCCGGAGCCCTTCTTCGCAGAAACTGAGGCACAATCATGCCGTTCATCGCCTTTAAGTCTAAGCACCGCAGCTTCCTTCTCAATTTGATCTGTTCCGGGCCCGACTTGCAAATACGGCTCAGCTTATGTTTCCCATCAAACCAAGTGCGCTACCTTGTTATGAGCTAACATTCACAACGCATGAATGAATATGACGTGTCAAGCCGGACTTTATTACGGCGCGGAATGACATATCTTGATGGAGCGAGAAGAGTTAGAGGATGCCTTTCCTATTCGATTACTGCTCAATGAGAATCGGGTTTCACGGCAGGCCTTGGAGTATCCGAAGCTATCATATACCACACCCTTACAAGGCTGACTTACGCACCTTAAGAAACAGCCTTGGCAAGCACTTGCCCTCGAAAATACAGGCGACATCAATGGGGGCCTCGTGCAAGGTCACCAATATTTTTGTTCGCGCCGAAAACCTGCGCCCCAACCCTCAAGACTCCAGCAATTTTCACAGTACATTCTATACTTTCTCATTCATTATTAGGATCCCTTATATATAGACGACACTACAAGGAACAAATTTTACAAGGCGCAATACCTGGACAACAACGACAAGTCTATCATCCTCCTCTCCCTCTTCGCCATCCTCGGCTTCCTCGCCTGCACCGTTACAATAGTATTTGTCATTCATCAAGACAACGGGGAATTAGGAGTCACGGCGACACAGGCAAAGTCCTTCCTTTCACTACATCCACCCTCCCTTATCACTATATCCACCCCTCTTCTCACTACACCTACCCCTCTTATTTACTACAGGCACCCCCCTGCCACTACATGCACCCACCCTGTTCATTGCGCGGCATACCCTCAGCTACAGCAGCTGTCAAGCGCTCCGCCTCCCAAGCCTTCAATTCCAACGCTCCCTGTTGTGGAGCAGCCCTGCAGGCTGACTCATGGGCAGCCAGGGCCTCGAACACATAAGTAGAACCTCAGCCCCCCTCAGGGTCAATCAACCAAGTTACACTCTCTTCAACACTCCCTTCGGCGACGCAGCCTCTCGCGATTACGAGTGGAAACGTCCCAAAACCTTACTACCAGCCATCATACCCACAACTAAGAAGAGGTAGTAGTCAACGCCAATGGTGTTCGTCTGGCAGTAGGTACGGTCAGAGCCAAAGACCGTACGCGGAAAATGAACACGGCTACGAGAACTATGAAGGTCAGGCTGTTAAGAGAGTCAAGACGGATATCATAGATAGGGAATGTATGATAGTCACGCGCCGTCAGAACTTTACAACGTCGGTGGACTCTTGGGATAGCCTCCTACAACCACGTTGACATTTACCACGCAGACGAACTTAATTCTGGCAAGGAAGTGAAACGCTTTAAATAGGGTAACAACAAGCTCCACAATTACATCCAGAGCCGCCCGTCTAAGAAAACGAAGAAGGCTGACCCCGTCAATACGGCCAGCATGGCCAATTCTCCTACTACCGGATAAGAAATGCACGGTCCATCAATATCATCGTGTCTTGTGGACGACGTATTGCTATCCTTGAAAGGCATATTCTGATCCAAGCTGTTGGGTGAGACCAGACTTGACTGTCTTGGTATCTTGGCCCATGACTTTGGCCCTTTTATCTTAGTTTACGCCCAAATAAACTCCTTAAACCTTGGGTTTGACTCAAACAACGAAGTTGCACATCTGTTTCGAGTCCATTACCCATTGTCCACAAATTTGTCTCAGCAACGCGCACGTAAAGTAGCAAGAGCCTGATTTCATTGCCAGTGACTTTGATTGGCCCTCTTTCTTATGTGTTCCGCCCTTTTTCGGATCTCTTCCGTCTCCGTGCTCCTAATCCTGGGCATGTCTTAAAGTTTTGGGTTTCGCACTCTTGCCCCATTGCCATGTACTAGTAGTAGTTCACGCTCCATTCTCTCAGCAACTCCATCAATAAAGGTATCATCAGAGCCACCCTAGCCTTAGTAGTACGCTCGTGCGCTAACCGCGACGGAGGTGGCGATGTGTGGGTGAGACGAGAGCTGTAGTGATAGACGTTTCTCGCTCATACTTACTTAGGTGGCTCAATACCAATTCTCGCGTACGATAGAACGGTCGACTGTTAGAGTTCGGATTGCGGAAACCATAGCCAGGTGACTTCCACTGACCACACATCGACTCGAGAGTTCGAGTGAACTCGTAAATGGTCGACCAGTCAGTTGGGCCTATCAGGCCTTGACGCAGGAGGACGTATATACCTTTCCAGGCGAAGTTATGGGAATGACTCGAAGATTACGAATGGGCGAAGTCCCGCGAGCATCTGAGAAGGTTCAGCCATATTATACCCGCAAGGATGTGATGTTCGCGTAAATGGCTGAAACATCAAACTGTAAGTAAGCCTGGGTACCAAAACTTACAGAATTTTGAAGTCCTGACGGGCTCGTCAGCCACCGTTAAGGTGATTTGTTGATATCCATCAGGGAAGTGAAAGAGAAAAATTCATTTGTATTGATCACTATGGGAATTGAACTCAATCCTCAAATTGGAGGCTAACTTGAAAACGAGGACGCGGAACGAAGTGTGGGGTAAGTTGAATATGACAAGACACCTACTGCGCCATAATCTGGGTTGCTGTCGTTGCACGCAGCAAGTCTCTCGCAAAAACTTCCTGCGCGCAAATTGGGAATCAAGGCGCGTAGATCTTATCATGACTAGAGTATATTTAAGAATTTTAGTAATTCTAGTAATTATTAATTCTAGCAATT
>AJFK01000561.1:0-10984 GCA_000467715.1 Hysterium pulicare CBS 123377
TAACTAAATTAAATTATAATAAAGGCATAGAATAGATAAAGAGCTATAAGAACGCTATTAGATAAAGCTATGGATAAACTAGATGCGTGGTTGAAGGTTATTAGAATTAGATAATTTGATCGCTTACCGCACTGCGGCCTGCCGCCTTGGAATGTGGTTCAGTGCAGCTGATTAGGACGAGCGTTAGTGGTCGAGGTGAATCACACTAAACCCGATTGACGCACTAGTGAGCGATTAATCGCACTAAAGAAAAGCCGGGCGGCAGTACACCCACAACCCCCGTTTATGCCTACTTTGATGACTATTCGCTCTCTTCTTTATCTTGCGGCCGGTCTTTATACACCTATTCAAACTTATGGCAAAGGAAACAATTAAGATTTATGTAATAGCAAGTTTCGCTCACACGCATGCTACTCATGTTTGTGCACCGCGACCTTCTTATACATCTACTGGACTTCAGCCCTTTGTTTCACTGTAAGATTTGAAGTGGTTGCATCGTGGCTCTGAGACTTTCCGAACCCTTCTGGGGAACACTAACGAGTCTAAGGAGCACAGACATCGCTGCCGTTGCTGTTCGGGCCCGAAGAGACCTGTATGTATGTAAGCTGTCCTCCACTGTGGGAACAAAGACACTGGGAAGGACACATGTATACTCCATTCAATTCTTTAAGCCTTACGCGTTCTTTTCTTCGACGTCGCGTCCTCTATTCTTCCTTTCGATCAAATTCCATCAGAAATAGCCCATTTGAACTCATCCGAGCTTCATTCCCTGTTCATTCGTACAACCAACATTCTAGTCAAAAACGAATCATGTCTACTTCTCTCGAGTCGAACCTCAAAGCCCTTGCACCGTTTCCACTTATTGAAACACCTGCACACCAACAAAATGTGATGATTCTTCCCCTTCTTCTTCTCCCAGTGAAGCGTAGCTCATAACGTCTTCAGTCCCCAAACCCAGATCAATTCACCCTCGTGGCGAGCCAGATGTCGCTGGCTCATAATGTTATCATTCGAGGTCTGAATAGCATATATCGACAAGCAAGCTACGTGAAGCAAGGAGATTTGGCGGATTTCGTTAATTACGCATATTGTTGGTGTGAGTTGTTGCAGGGTAAGCTTCCACGTCCACAAATGGGAACCCTCCTGATGAGTGTTGACAGGTCATCACGACCAGGAAGAGAACAGCTTCTTTCCGAAGTTAGAGAAAATGTCGGGGGTAGATGGGTTGATGAAGGAAAGTGTTGAGGAACATCGTACGCCGAAGTCAACTTCATCTTACCCCAACTATATCTGCTTCGCTTCGCTAAATGAAAACTCGTTCTAACCCACATATGCAGGCGCATTCGACAAGGCGCTCCAAGCTTATGCAACATACCTCCTCCCTCTCAAATCCAATCCACAGGACTTCTCCGCTCAAACTCTCCTTTCTATCATCGACGACCTTGCTCCTCCGCTCCTCCAACATCTGAACGCCGAGATCCCAACTCTACTTTCTCTTTCCAAATACGCATCTTCGTTCCAAGATAACAGCCTTGCTAAGCTCTTCGACCAAGAGGCAAGGCAGATGACTCTAGCTGTGAGTATGAGTGAGGGTCAAATGATGTTTTTCTTCAACCTTGACAGAGACTTTGAAGGGGGTCGTTGGCGGGATTGGCCCGCTATTCCAAATTCCGTGAGATGGTTTATGCTTAGGACAGCGGGATGGCTGAGAAGTGGGTGGTGGAAGTCTGCGAGCTGTGATATCAAGGGAGAACTCAGAAACCTTCATGCAGTATCGGATACTACTTTTAATACTGGAGAAGATTCTCGGTAGGCTTTTAGGAAGCTTCGCATTGGACTACTGAAAGTGCTCATGTCCGCAAAAATGTTGCTGGGGAGTAAGGAAAGAAATATAAAGGGAAAATCACGATCTGGAGGGTGTTTCGTAGGGTATCTTTACCGAACGAGTAACGTTCAACCTAAACGTACTTTGTCTAACCATTCTATGTGTTGGAGTTGGTATGAGTACCAGTATCAAAAAATACGTCCAGCACTTCCTCTATGACGACATGTTCTTCGCAGGACCAAAAAGCATGTTACTCGGCCCTTCTAAAAGCCACCGCAACTTACCTTTCCATAGCTCCACCATGACATTTCACTCCCACGCCTCAATCGCATTCTCAACTCAGCTGAATAATTCCCACGCTGGTTTCTGAAGAGCGAGAGCCCGACTACCGATCAGGATCTCGCCAATCAAAAGTCCAGAATACCTCGGCGAATTAAGTTGCACCGAAGCTTACCCAAGCCGGACGGTTGAATTTCTCTCCGCAGGCCTCCTCTGCATGTCGGAAGGGCCGAATCGCGGTTTTATATATACCGGTTAGATGTTTAGGAGTGGGGATTCCTGTATCAAACAGCTCATCTTTTCGAGTCCAGTATAACTAAGAGAAGAGAAATTCCAAAATGGCAGCTCCAAAGCAACATTTCCTCGTCCTCGGCGCAACAGGTCAGTTCGGCCCTTCACACCCCTGTAACCACCCATCCATAACACTAACCCCATCCAGGCGTCAGCGGCCTCATCTTCAACCGCATAGCCCTCAAACTCCCCTCACCCCCAAAACTCACCCTCCTAGTGCGCAATCGGTCCAAGCTGCCTTCAGAATACCAGGACAATGCCAACGTGCGCATCGTGGAAGGCGGCCTCAACGACTCTAAAGCCGTCAACGAGGCCATGAGCGGGGGCATCACCACCGTAGTGTCGTTCCTCGGCGCCTACGTCTCTCTATCTGCGTTCATATGGCGGACCAAGACGACGCCGATTGCAGATTCCCTGCCTACGATCTTCGATGCTATGCGTAAGCACGGCGTGAAGAGGATCTTCGCGCTTTCAACGCCTAATTATTCACCACCTGAACTGAAAGAGACTTTTTCCTGGAAATGGTCGGCGTTTGCGTTGATGCCGAGGATTGTTGTACCGCAGGGGAATGCGGAGATGTCGGCAATTGCAAAGCAGGTTGCGCAGAACGAGGATTTGGATTGGACTGTTTTTCGAGTGCCGCATTTGACTGAGGGAGGCGAGGAGAAGGAGGTTGTGGCCGGGTTTCTTGGACCGGAGTATAGGGGAACGGTGGACTTGACGAGGGATAGTATGTGTAGGTGGATTTTGAAGGAGGTGGAGGAGGGGAAGTGGGTTAAGGGGTTGCCGATGCTTGCGAATCCATAGGAGGTGGGTAGATGTGTGATTGGTATGGTTGTCGTTGAGTTTTCTTCGTCTGTGAGTTATTTGAGTAATGATGTATGGGCTTGTTCTTTTTAATTACACATTTCTTGATTGTTTGAAGTTCTATCTTTATATCTGACTTCTATTCTTCGTCAATTAATTTCACTCTCCAAACCTTGCAGGCCTCCCATTCACGAAAGTAGAGTCGAGGGGATACAACTCTATGCCAAAAAATGAGAAAATCAATGCTCATTCCCACATCTTCTTGACAGCTTCGACATATCTCTTTCCATCTCCAATTAGATGCGCACAGTGCATCGTCCCCTCAAACTTTACTTCACCAACCACCCATCCTTTCTTCCTCGCCTCCTCTGCATGCTCAACCACATCTGTCCAATAGACCATCAGATCCGTCTTAGAGTACAAATAACACGCTTTCTTCTCCCCATCACTTCTTCCAGAAACCACATCATTAAAACCCTTTGAGAGGCCTGTTTACAGCTAACCTCTTTGGAGGAGGAGCCGAGGTGAGAAATGCTCGCAAGTTATGCTCAATTCGCCAAACCCCATAAATCATTAGACCTCCATAGTATCCGTCAACGCAAGATCCAGCTTCTTTACGTCCTCAAGTAGCTTCAGCACTATACACTTTTCCTGTAATATCATCTCAAATATCAATAGACCGCGCTGAATTTCTAACACTTATCTAGCTAATAAATTGTATAATTAATAAGATTTTAAAATCCATTTTCCTTTCTATAAGAAACTATAATATGTGTAATTATAAATAAGTTGTTATGGTTAAAAGTGGTGAACTGAATTTCAGCGCGTTCTCTAAGCCCAATCAGACTATGTAGAGCGACCCTAAAGCCGTATACAGCCAATTGCACATAGTTATAGAAGAGTTACAGAGAGGTTCTAATTTAGAGTATAATATTATGATACTCAATTCTACTATCTAGGATCTAAAATATAGAAGAAGCCTATTTCCACTCTCTCCATCTTAACAACCAAGAGATTGATCACTTGTATATGCGGTAATTGATGCGTATGTCATGAATCTTCCTGGCTCTTATTAGGATGTAAACCTATTGTTTCTAAATGTCTATGATGGTATCATCTTTAAAATATCCAACAACAAAGCAAAAACCCTTAAGCTCAAGCAGAAGCAGTCCCATATGGCACCGCCTTAATACTATTCACATCCGCATATCCGTACTTCTCAAAGTTCTTATCAGCGCCCATGCCTTCCATCCATACCCCCATATCTTGCTGAAATGCCTCTTTAGCCTTCGGGTCACTGCCATCCAGTGGCTCATGATCCTTTCCAAGTTGTCGGATCTGGCTTCCAGCAACAACGTTCGTAAGACCGAAGTCATTGTCGTCAAACAGCTGCTTGATAGCGGCATTGACTTTACCCTCCAGAATGTCTTTGCAGAGATGTGGTTCCTGACAGACGGGACGAGCAAGCCCGATACCGTGGATAGTCTTTAAGGCGTCGACCATTGCGCCGACAGTACGGAAACCACCAGTAACATATACTTTAGTTTCCTTCAGCGCAGGCACGATCGAGTCTGCGAACTCCATGAAGAACGCCTCACGCTTCTTCGTGGACTCTCGCTTGTGCACGAACGCCAATTCTTCGTAGGTACCGCCGGATAGCTCCACGAAGTCGAACTTGTTGGCTTCCAAGATCTTGCAGACTTGACTCGCCTCCTCGGGCTGTAGACCCTTTGACTGGAACTCGACACTGTTCAACTTGATGCCAAGAACAAAGGATGTGGAGGTGCGCTTTCGAATTTCTTGAGCAATTTCAACTATGATGCGGGCGCGGTTGTTGATGTCCCCGCCATACTTGTCTGTTCGCTTGTTCGTCGTTTCGGAGAGGAATTGTGCTAGTAAATAGCCTGACGAGGATCGTTAGATTATGGATCTAGATTCAATGAGCGTATACGTGGTTGTATACGTACCATGAGCACCATGTAATTGAATACCATCAGCGCCAGCTTTCTCCAAGTACTCAGCTGCATGTGCAAAGCCGTCGATAACCCTTTTAATATCTTCGTCTGTGGCAGCATGCGGCTTGTTGAAGTTCATGCCCATAATATTTCCTTCCAACTGCACGTCACTTGCCGACATCGGGTCAGACTGGATCCTGTTCTCGACCTGGCGTCCAGGATGGCTGACCTGGCCAACAAACAGCGCACCTTCCTTCTTGCAAGCTTTCGCCATTTCCGCGAAGGCCTCGAATCTTTCGCCAGAGAAGCCTGCTGTACGCGGAATGATCGGATTGCCTGCTGCCTCGAGCTGATCTGGCTCAATCATGATATTGCCGGATAGCACAACTCCCATACCTCCTTCCCCCCATCGCCGGTATACATTAATGAGCTCCTTGGAAGGTATACCGCGTGCTGAGAAATCTTTAGGATCCCAAGATGATAGTCGCTCGGTCATGGCCCCTTTCAAGAAGCGATTCGGTGCCGTGCGATTTGAGAAAGAAAAGTGGAGGGGTTGACCTAGCGGCGACGGGTCCGTAGGTTTGGATTCGTATCGTGTTGGTGCCATTGTTCGAAGTAATTAGCTAAGAATAAAGTGTTCTATGAAGGATTCGAGATTGTTGTTATAATAAGTTAGTGTTTTTAGGAGGTTGGTTTATATAGTAGTTAAAGTAGAACATGTCAGATGTGGTGATTTCAAAGCACTGAGAAATTCTTCCTGGATGTTTTTTGTTCCTCGGGAATTAGAAAAAGGTTATAGCATACGTCATGGAATTGATGGCTCTAACGTTCTAGGGTTGTCTTGGCAGGGACGGCCGGCAATTGAAGACTTCGGGCCGAGACCCTGAATGAATCAACGCTCCGAAGATCAACCTAGTTAATTTATTTCAAACTTGTCTTCGGAAACCTAGCGCCCCAGAATTCCAGACAGTAGAATTCACTATTATTTGCATGCTCCGCGGGTTGCCAAAGAATACTGAACTCTTGGTTTGCTGTAGCATGCCGTGGCTATTACTAATTGATGTAAGATAGTGAGATTCATCGGAGATATCTAAGAACACATTAGTATTCTTTGGAATGCCAAATGCTTCTTTCTAGGAAAGAGACTATATTGAAACGGGGAACGAATGATAGGCATTTCCTGCACATTCTCTACTGGGTAGCGGAATTCCGGGTGTGTCATACTTTGAAGGGTGGGCACGTAAGACATCTCATCTCATCTGAATTCTATTTCCTTTCTGGCCTCTTGATTTATAAGTTAGCCTATCAAATTCAGCTTCGACAATACTCAGACGTAGTAGCTTACTGATCTACTTCCATATGACAGAGATAAAATCTGATATAATTTACCCTCTGCTCTCCTTATAGCTTGGCCTTCAACGACACATCATCCGGTTTCGCTATCTCAACTATCAACTTTCCTAGATGACGTTAGTGCTTATCATATGACCAATCTGGACGTGAAATACCAGTGTTAACGCCGTTATACAGATCCACAAGCCCCTGCTCTGCTTTTGTGATGCCTCCCTTGATAACTGTTTCTTTCCTCTTGATTTTGCCTTCAGCTAGCCATTGGGCAAGCTCCTTCCGCGCTTGGGGGTATTGCTTCTGATAATCAAAGACAATGAAACCTTCCATTCGAATACGCATAGAGATAATCATTAAGTAGTTCTACCCGTTGTTAGCAAAGGTCCAATGATTGGTAATGGTGATGAGCTTACCTTTGGGCCTTGCGGTTTCGAGGTATTATACTGGCTGATTGCTCCGCACATGACGAACCTGGCATGTGGCTTCGCCCTGGAAAGAGCTAAGTCCAAGATATCCCCGCCGACTGGAATGGTCAGTCGCTGACTACTAATAAGTCGCTCATGCTGGCTTACCATTGTCAAAGTAAACATCGATTAGGTTCTGCATCCCGTTAGTGAGGCCATGACAAGTGGTCCGTGATAGCTTACTTTCGTTGCCGCTCTGAACTTCTTCGCATAATCTTTGTCTTTGTAATTCAAAGCATCATCAAACCCCAATTCCTCCTTTAACCATTTCACCTTGTCATCACTGCCAGCAATTCCCAGCACGGTTGCTCCCTTCAACTTAGCAATCTGTCCTACGACGCTTCCAGTTGCTCCCGCAGCACCACTGACAACCACAAAGTCGCCCTTCTTAACTTTCGCTACTTCGAGAATGCCGAAGTAAGCGGTCAAGCCTGTAAGGCCTAGTACACTTAATGCATCTGTAGGTCTTCCTCCTGCGGGGATCTCGATAGGCTCCAGATGCTTCACTTTGACAACAGCCCATTCAGTCCAGCCGCATGTCGTAGCAGCATAACTGCCAACTGGATACTTGGGAGACTTTGATGCTCGTACAATGCCAACCGTGAATCCGCGCATGACTTCGCCTATCTGAACTGGGGGCACATATGAGCGGGTCGGGTTCAGCCAGCCGCGCATAGCCGGATCGAGGGACAGGTAGAGAACTTGGAAAAGAACTTCATCATCTTTCAGAGAAGAGGCAGATGGGACAGAGCTCTGCTTTGTAGTGAATGTTTGGCCCGGGATAATCTGATCTTTGGGCCTTTCAGCCAAATGAATGGAGGTGTTGGTTGACATTTTCTTGAATTAGGAAGGACCTTGATATGTGAAAGGTGACAAGTAATGACAGGATTGATCAGGGAGCTGTCGATATGAGGCAAAGAGCTTCAGAGATTACGGCGTCGTCATATGCGAATTCAATGGAGCGAGTCGTGCAAGTAATGTTCAGTAACGATGGGGAAGTTTGCTGGTGATGACCGTAGTACTAATGGAGAAGTACCGAGGCTTCTACAAAATACCACGTGAGACCGAAGCACGTCCAAGATGATGACCAACCTCTCTACAAACTTAATCCGTACCTAGTGTTGAAATCTAGAAGGCTGGAAGGCCCTGAAGGAGGCTGGTAGATTTCGCTCCATTAGCTATATAACTAGGTAGCCCTCCAGGCATAGATAGTTAAGCAATCTAAACTCTTTTACACTAGATTTTAACACCTAGGCACTTGTACTCTATTATTATATTCTTCCACCTTAGAACGCGTACGTTTACTTCTCTTTAACTACGCAAACTTCTTTCAACTTTAGCTTGTTTTCGTTCTGCTTCGTAACTACATGCTAGCAAACTTTCTTATAGAACCTTAACACCTAAAGCTAACTAATCTAATTATGTAGTAATAAATTAGAAGTATATTTTTTATATTATAGAAAAGAACTTAAAAGCTAATTATACTAGCTAATAGCTTATAGATATATATCTTATATATACACCCACAAAATGACGGCTAAGCTGGGGCTCACCTTTAAAATATTATGAGGCATAATTTGAAAAAACCCGAAGCAGAGCCTGACCCACAGCGACGACGTCTCCATCTTGGATTCCCTCCAGTGCTTCGGCCACTGCGGCCGGATCTGCCGCAAGTTCGAGCATTCCGTTCGGCCCACCGATCGCCTCGAACGCCGGCATCACCAGCGGGCACGACGCATCTCCGGTAGCCGAGGGCTCGAAGACGGCCGAGGTGGCATTGCCTAGGCCGAGTAGCACCGTCTGGGCAGCAGCGGTCGCGTTAGATGTTGCGTTGGTTGCTGAGGACGGGAGGGCAGGCCAGCGGAAGGGCGGCTTGACCAAGGCGGAGTGGGGATCCTTGGCAAAGGCCGCCCACGCGGAGCGCATGAGGCGGGCAGTGGCGAACTCGTCGGAAGAGTCCGGAATGCCGAACACGGTCGTAGTGTTAAACAGTAGGTTTATCTCAGAGCCGTGGTAGGCGCCGTCGGACGGATCGACGGTCAGCTGGGTATTGGTGTAGTCGCCGTGGTAAGAGTACCGCCAAACAGGCTGAGCGGGCACGGCGCTCGCGAAGTTGGCGGCTGCCGTGGATGTCGGGCAGGTGAAAATGACGAGGGTGTACCATTCCCAGAAGACGTTAGGCAGGTTGGTACCCTCCATTGCGTACTCCAGTTGAAATTGGCCGCCCTCCTGCGCGTCGCTACCCAGCAGGCGCGGAATCTGGGCGAAGCGGCCCGCGGCCGTGAGCGCGCTGTAGTTGGCGAAGACGGAGGAGCCATCAACGGACGGCGCGAAGGCGCCAAGCGCGGATGAATACGGTGCCTCCAGGCTGGCGTTCAGCACTGCAGCGGCGGGCTTGGAGCGTACGCACGCCACACTCTGGGATAGGCTTGCTGTGGACGACGAAATGTTGCCGCAGCCCAGCAAGTCCACCAGCGACTCCCACGCCGCCGTGTTGTTGGCCGGGGCCGCGCCGAAGCTGTCTGCCGTGCCGGACTGCGAGATCAAGCCGTGCACGATGGGATCCGAGGCGTACGCGTAGCCGTACATGGAGATGGACGCTGCGCCTGCAGACTGCCCGAACAGCGTAATGCGCGACGGGTCGCCTCCGAAGGCGGCCACGTTGTCTCGCGCCCACTCAATCGCCAGTCGCTGGTCCAGCAGGCCAGCGTTGGGAGCGACGCCGGCCACCTCAGGCTGAATGCCGGGAAATCCGAACACGTTGATGCGGTAGCTGGACAAAGTGAGCATCAATACGACGAATCATGGGCCCGAGAGAGAAGCTTACTTCGCAGAGATGATGACAATATCTTGCTCGTCGGCGAGGAACTGGCCCGTTGTGAAGGGGTTGCTGGTTGAGCCCCCCTGGAACCCTGAGGCTGGTCAGCAAGAGAAGTATAACAGCTTGGGGGAATGGGTTCACGTACCGCCGCCGTGAATCCAGAACAGAACGGCCTTTTTCTTTTCTCCTGTTTGCGGCTTCGTCCACACGTTTAGTGTGAGGCAGTCCTCGCCTAGAGCAATGCCCTGCTCGTCGATGGTATTGAAGTACTCCTCAGTAGTCGCTGCGAGGTGGAACCCATCGGCCGTCAGGATGCTATAATTCCACCGCGCCACAGAAGTCCAGCACGACTGCCCGAACAAGCTGGCGTTGAAGTGCGCGCTGGATCGGTAGGGCTTTGGCGCGGCGAACCGCAAGCCAGCGAGCGGCGACTGCGCGAAGGGGATACCGAGATACTCTGATACTTCTGTGCGATTCGCCGCTGCGTGGCCGTAGATGATTCCACTTGTGGTGTTGACCTCTTGCCCGACGCTGAAGGGACGCTGAGTGGGCGAAGCGAGGGCGCGAGGAAGAATTGATGCGATTCCTAGCGCCTGCAAGGTGTAGCTAGGGAGCTTCATGACATACAAATAACGAATACGTGAATAGAGAAAGTCAACAAACAAAGGATATTAAAGGGAATTGAAACTCTCTTTGGGTAGTAAAGAGGGAAGGAAAGGGTAATGAAAGTGTACAGTGAATAGAAAGGAGAACATTTCTTGCGTTGAAACGGGGTTACGAGAACAACGAAGGAAATCACATCGATCCTGAGGCTGTGTACATACCTAGAAAGGAGGCCTGTGCTATCTGAAATTGCGGTAAGCCTTTCTATTACCCCCAAACCGCGTCACGTTACCAACCTAAACACGGTTGCCTATTAGTAGTGTCGTTATCTAATTAGATCTATTTAACTATTTAACTCCTTATTATAGCTAGTTTATTATTCTAGCTACTTTCTTCTACTATTACTATTAAAATATTTATTTTAATATTTTTTTTATACTAAAACTAAATATATAACCTTTATAGAGCTACTCTATTAATAGTACTATACTAAATACCTGCCTACATTTTTATAGAATCTATAGGCTATTTATATAATAAAGTAAAAAAGAAGAAATTTTAAGTTACTTACTATAAGGACTAGATTAAAAAG
>AJFK01000562.1:0-16489 GCA_000467715.1 Hysterium pulicare CBS 123377
TTATTTATATTTTTATAAAATCTATAGGCTATCTATATAATAAAGTAAGAGAAAAGAAATTTTAAGTTACTTACTATAAAGACTAAATTAAAAAGTAGTATATTTAATTAAAATATCTTAAAAAAAAACTAAAGAATATTAAAGAGAAGGTCTAGAATAATTAGGAGTAGCTAAGAAGGATAGTCTATAGTTCCCTTAAGAGGTTAGAAGGAATGTTACGTATTCTTGGTGTAGATTAGTCGCTTACCGCACTGCGGCCTGCCGCCTTCGAATTAATTAATCGCGTTACCATAAACAGCGTAGCGTATGGGGCTGCACCGTCTCTGATTGGTACGCTCGTATTTCTCATTTCTGCACGTGATCCCCTAAACAACCTTGGAATACTTGCACTACATAAGCAGTAAGTAAAAATAATTACCTTTGCCTGAAATGGCTTCTCAAAACAGCGTTACAAACCGCACTTCTGGACGCAACATCTGACGTTACTCCGTAGCTTTCAGCACCCCGGTTCAGTGTGTCTCCATCGGTAGGTCCTCGGCACTCAGTGCAATCGGCTGGTCTGAGTCCGATAGCGTGAAAGTCCAGACTTTGCTCGGTTTTTCATCTTTGACTGGGGAAATTTCAACCTCAAAATCCTCATCTGGACCAGCGGTAGCTTCCCAGAATTCTGCCTTATCGACCGTCGGTTTCACCCATTTTCCTGTCTTTGGCCGGATGTTAAACTGCATTACCATCACAGTCGCAAATGCCAGGATTTCCGTACTGGCGAAATGACGTCCTGAGCATAGAGTCGTCCCGCCTCCAAAAGCACGGAAGCCTGCTGGATTTGGACGTTTGCCGTCTGCAAAGCGTAGGTAATCGAAGGTTTCGGTCTCAAGGCCCCAAACAGCGGTATTTTGATGTTGAACTAGACTTGGCATCAAAACTGTACTACCTTTCTTCAGAAGGTACTGATCATCGAGGATAAGATCTTCCATGACAAGCCGTGCTGTTATCGCTGTGCTGTAGACACGGAGTACTTCTTTAAACGTCGAGAGAAAGACGGGGCAGGAGGTCTTCACCCTGGACATATCGACGACGTTCTGTTCAGCACCGACAGCCACAATGCTGGATAATTCGGTCCTACAATCTGTTAGGACTCTTGGATTCGAGTAAATATGGTACAGCATCCAAAACGTGTTCGGTACGGTATTGGCCAAGAGAGCCACTCCATTAGCAAATTCGGATCTTGCAATGTCGTTGAGGGGTATATGGTGGTCGTTACTATGCTCATAGCGAGCTTGAACAAGGGCTGAGCCCTTCCGATGGTTACTATCCCTGAAATAAGTTTCAAAGGCGTCAGATGCAACATCTAGAGCTCGGATAGTTTCCTTGGCGGTCAACGTGGGGAAGGCGCCTATGATAAGTTTTCCCATTCCTGCCTTGAAAGTCCTATAACCATTAGACCGGAGTGTGAATCTCAACATGGCTTGCTCACCAAAAAGCGTCTTCGATTACCGGATCTTTGTATGGATTAGACGGGCCGTACGCAGAGCTGGTAGTGGCAATAGTGATCTGGTGTTTTACCCAATCGAAGAACTTCACATTCGTAGCCGATTGCTCTCCAAGTCGGTTAAGAGATGAGGCTACAAGTCCAAGCATGACGCGATTCATGGCATCGAGATTTGCCCCAGGAGATAAAGAGGGATGAATCGCGTCATGAAAAGTGTTGACATATCCCCAGTCACGGTCCATGTCCAATCTTATGATCTTGCTGGCAGTCTCACTGAATCGAGAGACTTTGATAGACGCTTCGGCAACAATGGGTATGAAAGCCAGTGTTTTGTACTGCCGCTGAACCATAGAGATGAGCGGGAGTGAATTGATGACATACATCCTCGACCCCGGCATTCGAAGCGTGTAGATGGGAAGGTTGTACTTGTCCCTACGTCCTCCAGTATAAGTGATGCATTCTGAAATGATTGAGCGGATTGGCGCACCTCATTTGAACATAATATTTGTTCTTTTTTTGAGACATGCCGATGAATGGGCTGACGTACGGGATCAGTGTGGCAAGAGCAGGCGGTTCCCGTCGGTCTTGAGTGTAGTGGAGGAGCCATTGAAGCGAAACATAGACCGCAGTAACTGCCCCGGCCACAATACCGAAGGCGATGGTCATGGCTTGCGCGATTGTGTGCTCGGAATGAAAATAAGGGACGAAGCATGATGATGGAGGACAGTGGGTGGGGGGTAGTAGGTTGCGTGCTGAACGTAGCTGTGCCGCTCAGTAGGGATGGAGAACCACCTGGGCAGGCAACCGAAGCAGTCGGGCATCTTCATCAGTTTCCCGCATCTCCCGCCTCCCGGTCGCGCCCCAAGCGTCTCACCTGCATGAATATTGATCAGCGTTGCAACGGTCCGTTCGCTAGTCGCTGCTTGCAAGTCACCGCCCCCTGTCTAATTCAGCGCATGTGCAGACAATCGACGACAATCGACGGAGAGGCAAGTAGACTGCCATAAACGAACGGAAGGCTTCATGCATCGGAATCCATGCTGTGTGATGCCGTGTATATTATCGTCCCGATTCTACTATAGAATGTTTATTTGAGGCTCGCATCTTTGCCCGGTAATCCTAGTTCAGCTAACGAATTGGGTTAACGCAATCAACTTGATCTAGATAGAGATCATGGACGAGGACCGTACTGATGCATGAAGCGAATGTGTCCTACCCCAGATGAACGGATAAATCAGCGTAAAAGCAATGGCAAAGTATCGCGATTGCGACGTGGAGCCACCCTGTAGAACCACAATATTCTCCATGTCTCATCCAATGTCCATACGACTGCCTGGTCCCGATCTATGAGCGGGTGACCTCCGTCACGCTACTCTCGCCTGACTCCTTTTCTTGCTGTGGCACTATACTCATCGTTTGAAACCCTTGGCCGTGAACACCGAAGACCATTCTGTCGACAGTATCAGACTGCGAGTACGTCTTACCGTTGGGCAAGATCTTCTTCTGATACTTGTCCATTTCGACTTCTCGAGCCGCGAATTCCGTTGTATCTCTTGAATGCCCTGCGCTCAGCCAGTGCCAGCCATACTTGGTTTGCAAGGAGGGCCTGATGTGTCCATACAAATGCCTGACGGTTGTCGCTACAGAGGCAAATGGTAGCCAAACGCACCACCATAAATCACTAGAACATGTCAAGACTCGGTACAAGTTTCAAATCAAAGGGGTTTTAACCTACAAGCAGTGTTAAGTGCGATCAGACTAATACCAGCTGGCTACGAGAACATGAGAAATGTCGAGGTTAGGAATATGTATTCCATAGGGATCATACCACACTTATTAAGAATGCATCTGCAATTCATTAGCAGTGCTTCTGGGTGGATTAACTGTAACCTACAGTCGTCTAACCCCCATTTTCGCACAATGTACCGCTTTGTGTACACTCGTGTTGCGGATAGGACGAGTACAACTGGAAGACAAATTGACGTGGCGATCGCGATAGGTGTCCCGCGAAATTGGCGATGAACAGTATCCGGAATCACACCCTACATATAAATATTAGCCACTGATTCACCTCAAATCCAATGAAATACATACCGGCGGGGGCTCCACAAGTGTGACGTTCTCGAGTTGAGCCCACATGGACTTTGGGATATTCTCGCCTGCTGCCATGGCTTTGAGGAATTGAGGTCACTTAAAGAGTCTCTGAAAGCCAAATGAAACGTATCTTGGCTTAGGAAGACCCGTGAAGAGCGTAACGAAGCAGAGATTGAAGGAGTCGGTCGTGGCGCCCACCTCCATAAAAGTCTAAGTCTGCTCTTGGTTGTAAACGCCTGGATAAATCGAGAGAAAGCCCGTGAGGGATCTGCCGCATATCTGCAGGGCACATGGGCATCTAAGAGGGCCGGGTTGGGGTCGAACATTGGGGGAACGTGGGTCTCGTAGTCATACGGTTCTGGTAGCCCGAAACAGTGTCCTCTAGGATGGAGCTGACTGCATGCGACGATCGCTTGTGCGGCGCGCGCAAGGCAAGGTAGTCCGGTTGCCTTCTGCAATCTACGCAGCGGGCATGAAGATTTAATGAACCCAGATGGGGGCAGAATAAGGGTTGGGGTAGCTTTGACGGTGGACTCTACCGTCTCCTAGATATAGCTTAGTGTATACTATTAAGGTTTAACCCGGCGGAACATCTGTTTATCCGAAGCTTTCATTCGGAAAGATTTCGAATGTTATTCCAAGTATTGTTACCGCTTGGCAGTATTTTGACGTTGTTACGAACGGCACGTTTTAGCGTACCTAGGATTCGAGCTCGCTAGTGCAATGGCTCTATATGGTGAAAGTAGCGAGGCCGAAAGTCACTATTCCCTAAACGGCTCCGGTGTCTCCTATCTGTATATGTATATATCAGTAATCACAACAATGATATCGGCAAAGCTGACTTTCTCCTGCTCTTCTTGTTCAACTCTCCGTTCATTCTCCTGACTATGGCTATAGACCCAAAGCCCGCGCTGACTCCGCTTAGACCAGCTGGTACGTGACCCCTGACTGCTCACCTGTCGTCAATCCCACTCACCGTCGTAGGTAAAACAGAGCGAAGATGTATCATGCGCCAAGTTCTAGGATATTATCGTTCATTGATAATTACCGCTCTCTACACACTCCCGTCTTCCCCTGATGTAGAGATCAAAAAAGAGTTATTCTATCCAGCGCTACGGCATTGCCTATCAACCCACCCAATTCTCAATGCCACCATCATTAACTCCGAAACCGAAGCACCGCAGTTCATCCGACCTGAATGGTTGGATTTAAGCGAGCATGTTGAAATCCTCGACACATCTTCGTTGATTCAAGGAAAAGATGAGCTTGAATTACTGAAAGAAGTCACAATTCGAGACCACGATGCCGAGTTTCCCTATTCCGAAACCATCCCACCATGGAAGATCATCGTGTTACCCTTAACTGGTACCCCACAAAATGCATTAACGAGATGCTACATCCTCTTCTCCTACTCGCATTCCCACGGCGATGGAACCTCCGGGCTGGCTTTCCACCGGTCTTTACTCGCTGGACTTCGCGCCATGCCAATTCCTCACCCAAACTCTGAAGATAGTCCTCTTTACAAACCCGGTAGATCACCTCTCCGCCCCTGCCTTGAAAAGGCAGCCAACCTGTACATCTCATGGGGCTACCTCCTCTCCCCCTTCCTAAACGTCTACCTCCCCAAGTTCATCACCAGGGCCCTAGGAATTACGCTTTCTATCACCCCCGAAGCGCCCGACGCCTGGAGACCAACACTCTGCACCTACGACTCCACAAACTTCCACACGGGAATGGAAATCGTGGTCATAGACCCATCCACTCTGGCCACCATCCTCCAAGCCTGCAAACGGCACGGCGTAAAGCTCACGGGTCTATTACACCAAGTGGTGATCCGAGCCCTGAGTGCCGCAATCCCAGACACGGAGACGCACAGAGCGGGAAGTTTTATAGGCTCAACGCCGATGAATCTGCGCCATCTAATGGAAGGCTGGACAAACGACGATATGGGCGTTTGCACGTCCGCCGACTTCGAGGCTTTTCCCCGCAACGATACGCCCGTTTCTGCTCCCGAAGGCCATGCCGTCATCTGGTCTGCTGCCAAATCTACGTCTGCACGACTTGCGGCGGCCGCTAGTCGATTGGAGAATCAACCAGTAGGCTTACTGCAATATCTTGGGCACTTTAGAATGTGGACGATGAATCAATTGGGCAAGCAACGCGATACTAGTTACGAATTGACAAATATCATGGTTTTTGATCCAGAACTAGATGGCGGGGGGAAGACGAATGAGAGTCAGTGGGAGTTGGGCAGGACGTTGATAAGTCAGCCGGCGTCTGCGGGTGGGTCGCCGCTTAGTTTTAATGTTGCGACGAGGAAGGGTGGGGAGTTGGTTGTTACGATTACATGGCAGAGGGGGGTGTTGGGGATGAGTGGGGAAGATGAGGAAGTGGAGAGGGTTAAGAGGATAGGAACGGGGTTGAGGGAGGGGTTGAGGATATTGGCTGAGCGGGAGGAAACGGAGGGTGAAAAAATGTGAGAAGATGCTTTTTTATTGATGGGTTGGTCGGTTATGGATCGAATCTGAATTTATTCGTTCAAAAGTAAAAGCGCTATTGTCCTTCTCAGATTCATGACAGAGCCTCCTGATCACTCCCAAACCCACCAACAAAATAATCTTCCAATCCCTCAACTCCCTCACTCTTCCGCTTCGAGGGTGGTTGAGGCCACTCATCTAACATGGCCGGCTCTCCGGTCAAAGTGAAATTAACCATCGCCATCGGCTGTATATCAACTATCAAGGCATAGTCGCCAGGATAAAGCACTTTATTTCCATTCTCATCAACCCGAGCCAGAGAACCAAGAGTTAATTTCAGATTTGCGGTGCTAGAAGATCCCGCCGTGATGTTGAAAAGGCGTTGGTAGGCAACGAGCGATTTCTTGGGATAGGGCTCTGGGCCGAATGTGCCGGTCAAGAAGCCGAGCGTGACGTAGTCGGATGTCATTTTGCCTGTGTTGCTGATGGAGGCTTGGATTGGGGATCCAGCGAAAGGGCAGAGATCTGGGTACGAGGCATTGCTCGATTTGCAAGCATTCATGAGCGTAGAGATATCGTAGGAACTCTGTATTGGAGAGGTGATTTTGGCCGAGAAATTGGTATAGTGCATTCCGCTTCCGAACTCGAAGATTGGGGTACCGGTGTACCATTTGTATGTTCGACCGGGATTATTCGGGCCAGGTCGAAGCGACATGTCTGTCATAGGGACTTCGTGGATATAGGAAGCTGGATATTGAGTCAGAGGCAGACGGCCCGCTGGAGCAGCCTTTCCGGTAATGATATCCATGATGGCTACACCACCATCTTGTCCTGGATATCCTCCCCAAATGAGCGCGGAGATGTTCGGGTTGTTCACGATTGGGGAGGAGTCGATCTGGCCACCTCCCATCTGCACAACTATCATAGGCTTGCCGTAGCTGGCTAATTGCCCGATCACGTCCAGTTGTGCTCCAGACCATGATAGAGAAACGCGATCCATTCCTTCGGACTCTACGCTGTTGTCGATACCACCAAGATAGATGATAACCTCGCTAGCTTCGGCCGCTGGCCACACAGGTAGCCAGTTATTAGTTGTAGGGTCTCCTTGGCCTCCAGGACCCTGAGCATAATTCACAGTAATGTTCAACTGCTGTGCGGCATAAAGTGGGCTATGGAGGTAAACGGGATTTCCATAGTAATTGCCCTGCATCTGGGTTGTTGCGTTTGCCCAATCTCCAATAAGGGCCATTGAGGAAATTGAGGAGGAGGCAAGGGGAAGTAAGCCATCGTTTTTGAGAAGAACTATACCTTCAACGGCAGCCTTGTAAGCGAGTTGCTGTGATGCGGGCGTAGCCACGTCCTTGAAGTCGAGCTGTCGATATGGTTGTTGTTCAGGGGGGTCGAAGTATCCTAAACGGACGAGAGAGGAATAGGATCTGATGAGAGCTTGGTCGAGGACAGAGTCATTGAACAGGCCTTGTGCATAAGCGGCAGGAAGGTGATCTTGGTAGTATGTACCACAATTAATATCTGTGCCTGCGATGAGAGCATCTGCTGCAGCTTGTTCGCGTGATGAAGCCCACTCATGGGGCAGGTAGATGTTTTGAACAGCGTCGCAATCGCTCGTAATCCATTGCTGCTCGTTAGTCCAGCCCCAATGTTCACGTAGGATAGTCTGAAGCAGATACGGATCTGCGCATGTCGGGACTCCATTCACGGCATCTGTCTATCATCAGCTGTGCCGAATATAGCTAGAATGGCGAAGACTTACTGTATGAGCACATGAAGGCGCCGACATTAGAATCACGCGCGCAGCTCTGGAAAGGAGGCAAGAAGTATTCGGCCATATCCTGACTGGAGATCTGAGCGTCAAACTGGTATCGATAGTTTCCATTCCAGTTTTCGATGTCGTATCCTTTACACTCTTCAGCCAAAGACACCGAAATAACTGTTATGAGTCTTGACCTTACCAGCAAAATGCTTGCATGTCGCTACGACACGCTTGTACTTTGAATCCGAACCTCCTTGAAGCCCGTCAATCAATGCATGAACGTAAGATGATAGATGGAAAGGATCCTCGCCGGGGGTCTCTGAGGTTGAATATTTAGTAAAAGAATCATTCGGATGTAGAGGTAGATACGTACCCTGTCCTCGGCCCCATCTCGGGTCTCTAAATGGATTGATATTTGGTGTCCAGAAGTCAAGGCCAGTTCTGTTGGCATTGTTGAACGCTCGTGCCTCTGTCGATATGACGGTTGCAATATCCGTAATAAGAGCATCATCGAAAGCAGCACCCATTAGAATTGGCTGATTCAACCCACATCAGTCTTTGGGTCCTTGATATTTTACAATTTCAACTTACTTGCGGAAACGATGTCGAATAAGAATAATCGCCCGAATCCGAGAAGTTTGTGAAAGGACCCGCAATTCCATGAAGGCCTTCTGACCACCACTGGTACGGAGGAATTCCAAGGCGAGGGACTCCGGGAGCACCACTGTTTGTGGCATTGATCTTTTCCTCGATAGTATAGAGAGCAATAAGAGCTTTTGCTCTGTCCAACGGAGCTGGAATTTGTATTAATTCATCTTCGGTATGATAGCATATATAAAGATATAAACTCACAGGCTGATGTGTCACATATGGTGATGTTTTTCAGTGGTCCATTGGAACAATCGGGGAACAGGGCTGATGTTCCGCCTATACAGGTTAAAGCTACGGCCCACAGACTCAACATGATGAACCGTGAATTTGGAATCCTGGTAACCGGTAGAGAGAAAGATATCTGGGCGCTCTCATCTTTTATATCTGCAGCCCGAGGTACGAAAGTTCCGCATCCTTTGCTTTGTTATGCAAATGCCGCACAGGTGTGGAATTAGCGTGCGGGGCGGCGAGTCAAGCTCGATTTCTCATGACGACGTGAGTCCTGCACATTACCTAGGTACGTACCTAATGCGAGTGCTAATAGTTCCCAGCCAAGGTAAGGTTGCCGACCAGCACAGGGGTGGTTCAGGATTCCGGGTTATGTGAATGTGAGCCGCAAGGTTAGAGTGAACATGAGGTGCGGGGTGGCTTGTTGCGAAAACTTCCGTGTATCTTCTGATTGGACTAGTATTTAGGCAGAATTCAGCATCTACAACGGCGAACCCGTGAATAAGTGGAGATCATGAGCTTACAGTTATTTCCATTTAACCCCAAGTCGAGGCACCTGGAGAAATATCATATCTGCGTGAGCATTCCAGGCTTGCCCGCGGTGTAGCGTCGCTCGGCTTAAACCCTTCTACCATTGACTACCTTCGACCATTGACTACCTTCGAGGAAGCTAGCTCTGAAGCATCACTATGAAAGGCTTGGAAACATGTAATGATATCTTATGATGTCAACTTGAGGTCCTTCATCTACTCAACCCCTGGGGTATCTCTTCAAGACTCATACCGAAAGCACAGCTCCCTCTATCATCAGTAGAAGGCGAGGCACTATAAACGGCGGACGCTGAACTAGAGACAATCTTGTCTATATCTCAATGACTTCTCCTTGAGACGATCATTGGCATTCCATCTCTCGGCTTCGCTTCAAATCCCAGTTCCTGGAATACTTGATCCCCTAACCTCAAGTCCAAGTCGGTCCATCCGCATCTTGGCTTCAGATTTGGCTTTATATCTGCTCCTCTAAAATCGAAATCCCGTACAATCATTAAAAGAATGATTCTTAGCTCATCGATGGCCAAAGGCTGGCCTAAGCAGGCACGCGAGCCTCGTTCAAATGGACGCCATGCATTTCGCGGAACTTCGCCTTCGCGTAGAAATCTTTCGGGGTCAAATTTAGTCGGGTTAGAGAATATGTCGGGATTGTAATGCATCGTGTGTATCAGCGGCGCGATCATATGGTTCTCAGTCGGGTATTGGCGTCCATTGGATGTGAGACTTCCACTGGCATCAGCGGAACGGATTCCAAACCCGATAGGAAAGATGCGCAAAGTCTCATTTATGACTGCAGTTGTGTACTCGAGCTCGTTAAGTTTATGCGGTGACTCGTGCAGGATCAAACAGACCTTCATCTTATCCGAACCAAAGACACGGTCGTGCTCCGCGCGCAGTTTCTCGAGTTGATCCGGATGAATGGACAGAATCAGCAAGATAAAACACAGGGTGTCGGTGGTGGTCCCTTGGCCACCGAAGAGAAGAGCTTTGATGTTTGTGATGGCAAGTTCCATGAATTTCTGATCTAGAGCTTCGGATGATTCCTTGGACATCTTCCTAGCCTCTTCAAGGCGATCGCGCAAAACCAGATCCGTGATGCTCAGTCCCTGTTTCTTGGTAACGTCGATGTTTTCTTTCTGGAGGATGTTGAACCTTTCACTAATCTTCTCTCCGATGTATGCGTCAACACGCTTTCTCACTACCTTCCTTTTCCAATTTGCCCAAAGCTTCTTGAGTGGATTCCAAGTTTCCCTCTCAATAGTTGACAATCGCATAACTTCTTTGAAGTCTCGTAGGCATTGGCTGCCCGAGGCCTGGGCGTTCAGCGAGTTGCTGAATATAGTTTTCGAAGTCACATCAAAAAGCAGTCTGCTCCCCATCTCTTCCATGCTAAATGCCTCGCCAGACTCGGCAAGCCTTCCTAATATGTTCTGAAAGTGGACGACCTCATCGGCGATCATTCCAGCCAAATTTTTCACATGAACGGGCGCGAAGGCTGGAGAGAGCATATTATGCAGTAATTTCCACAAAGGTCCATTCACAGTTGCGACGTTCTTGCCGCCAATAATAGGGTCCAGGAATTTTGCTTCTGCGGAGTGCTTGGGATAAGACTTGAAGACCGTGACCTGGTTCGCAATATCCGGATCCTGAACAATCAACTGAGAGGGTCGGACAGGCCAAAGATCGATGTAGAAGATTCCAGGAAGGTTGTACTTTTGAGCTATTTCGGTATAGTAGGCTTGCGGGTGCATGTTAGATGGGAAAAGGGCAACAATTTCCCCGAAGAGTTTGAGGTGACCCCATAAGAAGCTGTGGGGAGGCTTAGGCTACAGACCGTCAATCCGATACAACCGACCATTTCAAAATACTATACGAAAGAGAGTATGCTTACCAAGTCCTTATAGAACCGGCGTTGTCTGATCAATTTGATGACGATGTAAAACAGCCATGCTACGATCGCAGACAGCACGATCTTGAATGAGGAGAAATTGCGAGGAGGATCCATCATAGGGAGCAAATCACAGCGAAACCCATTGCGAAATTCGAGAGGTGGACGACAGGTAGATATACCTAGCGAACGCCTCTCAGCATTTAAAGCGAAAACTGGAATCCTTCCCAGGAAAAGCAAACAACGCTGGTGTGAGACCTAAGCTCAATTGAAACAAAATGTCTTGTGATATTCTCTTCTTACCTAGGTACTAACCAGAGGCTGAGCCGCTGAGGATGAATGCAAGGATAATTGTCCTCATCCGCTTGTAATGGGGAGTGTTGGATAAGGTTGGTGTTTCAGACCCCATGTCAGACGGGCAGTCATGTGCTAGCGCGCTTTCCAAGATTTAGGATCAAGGTTTCTTCAATCACCTCATGCTCCATTCTCGCACGAATTTATTTTATCTCGACTGAAGCTGGAAGCACATAGGAAAGCCGGACCTTTTGTACCGCAGGCCATAGATCACTTCAAGGTGCTGTGCACCGTGATAGAAGGGATTGTGACTCCTGCTTTCATTCCTGCCTAGTGGGCTTACATACACCAAAATTCCCCAGCTCCCCCTATCTACAAAATCAGTTCTATAGTCAGCAGCTTGATTAAGGCCGCTCGTCTTTGGGTATACGCTCCCTCGCAGCTTTCCGCATGTCATCATCCAGCAACGACATCAGGACTGTATCTGTCCCATCCTTGATCCAGCTTGCGTCATGGCAAAGTGCAACGTGGAAGCCAAAGTCGTTCTCCAGCAATTGAATTCTCGCCATCGTTCCTTGCGCCGCGGGTATGTCCTCATGCAAGGACGCTTCACCACCACCAGGTACAGGAAAGATTGCGATCTCATACTTGCCATCTAACAACGGCCTGGAGGCTCTGGTTAGTCTGGATTTTGTGGAAAGGTGTAGGCCAACAACCTGGAGTGGCAGCAATCGCTACCGAGAATGATCCAATCACCGCTCTCAATCCTCGCTGCTGCGCACAGATTACCCTGCATATGCCCAGGTGCCTGTATTACCCAGAAACTCCCGTCACCAAAGAAGTCCATTGCCTTCTCGAATGGCCCAAACGGCACCCACGGGCCTTCCAACTCTTCCCATCTTTCAGTTGCGTGATTTGGATCGAAGAAGCGCCCGTCCCACTGCGCACCTGGAGAAGCGAGGTGACCTGGAGAGCAACCTTTCCTTGTCCCTGGTCCAAAGTATGCAGTCGCATTCGAAAATGTATCGCTCATCGGCCGGCAGTGGTCCCAGTGTGCATGGCTAGTCATTTGATGTCAGCCCGCACTGGATTTGTTGGAGGATTGCAGTCCTGGGTACCTAAACAAGACGGTCTCTATCTCGTCTTGCCGAATTCCTCTCTCGCGAAGTTGTTCGACTATTGGTTTTCTTGGGCCCACCTGATTGACTGAATCCAACATGTTTTGCCATACGTAAGGAGTATAGTACGACCTGTCCTGAGACGTCCATCAACACATTGTAATACTGGAACAAGATTCTGTCACATACTTCGGTCATACCCAGATCCCAGAGGACATGTCGGCCATTATGCGATATATAGAAAGCCCAGTTGTACATGCGAAATCTCTCATTCTCGACACCAGCATGTATCTTGCCGGTCTCGCCCGTAAAGCTGCCTCCGTCAAGAAGCGAGAGGTGAACGTGGGATGCAGGATTCGGCAAGGCAGCGCATGAAATGCTCGCGTCTGTCGACTGAGACATGATTCTTAGTGGCCGACGCCCAAATCTCACCTTCGACTCCCGTCATCTCCAACGAGTCAACATGGTGGTTATCGAAGGGGAAATGTCGATTCCCCACATGCTACCCCATCCGTGCACTGACACCCCCTTGTTTCCGGCCCCACGAGCCACAGCTCCAACCCCTCCCCTCATGCATCTCCACACAGCTTTGGGCCATCCGGACTTGGCGGAATGGAGGCTCTCAACAACAGTGCATCATCGCGACACGCGCATCTGACGCTGATCTGAAAATTGTACAGCTTCGAATCACTGGAATTCCGAGATCGCGTACCAAATAAGCTAAAGCAGAAGAGACTGCGAAATGACGACATCATACGAACACAGAAATTTGGGGACGTTGAATGCAAAGAGCGCAGAAGGCGTCGCGCAGTTTCTTGGATTAAAGTATGCTTCACTGGAGGATCGGTTTGCGCCACCTAAGTTGGTGACGAGCTATGGATCTGGGACAATCGAGGCTTCGAAATTCGGGTAAGTCCTAATTGAGAATGTTACATTCTATCTCCTCTAATAGACTACCAGACCCAATCCAGTACATCCGCCCATGGCAATTGAGAACGAATTCCAATTCATTCAAAAAAGCCTTCCGAAACCTCAAGTCCCTACTCATTCCGATCTAGAGGGATTGAACCTCAATATCACAGTCCCGCTCTCAGAAAACGGATCCGTCGATGCAAACAAGAAGCTGCCAGTGTACGTCTTCATTCATGGAGGAGGCTTTTCCGTCGGCTCCAGTTGGTATCCTCATTATGATCCTGCGCCGATAGTCCGCATTTCGAAAGAGATAGGAAAACCCATTATTGGTATTACCATTAAGTAAGCTAAAATATCTGATATACATGAATGATACGTGCTAACCTCTAATTCTTCTTTTAGCTATCGCCTAGGAGTCACAGGCTTTATGACGTCCAAAGAACTTCGTAAAGCTGGATATTTAGCAAACAATGGATTCCATGATCAACGTACAGCCCTTAAATGGATAAAGCAATTTATTGGGGGTTTTGGTGGGGATCCAGAGGAGATCACAGTTTGTGGAGAAAGCGCTGGAGGACGTGGGTCACTAGTCATACTTGCTCGAGAAAACCAGAGTGCTAATTCTGAGAATGGCAGTGTCTGCGACAATGCTTCTACTTTCGAAGGAGCCGTTAATGAAACGCTGCATGAGTACCGGTGGGGCTGTTCTCCTATTCAAGCCCCTTCCCTCAGCAGTGGCCGAATCAACGTATCAAAGTATCATTGAGGCTTTCGGCATCGCGGATAAAAGCCCTGAGGAGCGTATCAAAGCCCTTCTCACTCTGCCGATAGATGATCTGTGGCAAAAAGCACCTCCCACTGCACAGTTA
The DNA here is from genome assembly GCA_000467715.1 of Hysterium pulicare CBS 123377. Taxonomy (NCBI): domain Eukaryota; kingdom Fungi; phylum Ascomycota; class Dothideomycetes; order Hysteriales; family Hysteriaceae; genus Hysterium; species Hysterium pulicare. The sequence continues at coordinate 14,343 of AJFK01000562.1, forward strand.
ACACCAGTGATTGATGAAGATACCGTACCAGGAGAACCCAATTTTGTCAGTGTAGCATCACAAGCTGATGATCCAGAATTTCCCATACCTGGAAGAAAATGGTGTGCGGGCCTGATGATTGGAGAGAGCCAGTTAGATGTGAGTCTAGAAAGTGGTCCCTTGACCGGCACTTGTCTTTGTCTAGTTTTCCCTGGCACTAATGTGACTATAGGCCAATATCTTGGCTTGGATGGGACTTGACCATCGTAACCCTGGAATAGCATCCAAATTCGTGGAGTCAACGAAAAAAACGCTGTCGTCGCATCCTGAAGCAGCATCCACACTTCTTTCTGCATACAACATCACACCATCCACAAATGATGACGAATGCTTACTTGCCATTCTGCGATTCGCTTCCGACATTAGCTTCTATGCACCAGCCCTAGCTTTTGCAAAGGGGTGGCCTCAGACAAAAGAGAACAAGATTTTCCTCTACCATTTCAACGAGGGCAATCCATGGGAAGGAAGGTTCAAGGGAGAAGCTGGCCACATTCTAGACGTTTCGTTTCTCTTTCAAAACTTCAACGAATTCCTCACAAAAGAGCAAAGAGCGGTTGCCCAAGCGTACGCAAAAGACTTTATTGAGTTCGTTAATGGCGGCGACCCCTGGCCTCCGGTCGAAGGAGGAAAACTGGGAGCACGAGTATACGGACCCAGCAGCGCAGGCATTACAACCAAATACGTGGCATCAGGCAATCCAGCCGAGGTAGGCAGAAGAGACGACGTTCTGAAGCTTGGGGAAACGGTAGGATTCGACGCAATATTAGATGTTTTCCAGAATTTCCTTCGGGGAGGATAGTGGTGTAGTTGTGTCACGTCAAGGTTGCGCGTCGCTATCTCAAGATATGAAAAGGAGCATAGATGCTTCGACAATAGAGCGTTACCCATGCTCCGAACAATGAACAGAAGACGCATTGCCCAACCAACTTGCTCCAACTTGCAGCCCTCGAGATTACCCCGCGTACCTGGACGCGTGGACGCAATCTACCACGCCGCCAAGATGCACGATGTGGGGTGCGGGGATGGAGAAACTTAGTGAGTTTGCGTCGACGGGACTTTTTATTTCTAGTGCATCTGCGTCCATGGCCTTGAAGCGCGTCGAACCGTCGAGGATAAGAGACTCTTGACAGCGATGGTGCACGTGCAATTCAACCCGGAGCTGCTGCGCTCGCTCAAAGACAAGGTCGTTGTTCTCACTGGGGGCGCCACTGGGATTGGACGCGCTGCTGTAGAGCAGTTCCATGGTAAACAAACCCGTCAATTGCTCTGCTCTTCAGCCGTCTCTTCAAATCTCTAATGTTCTTCTAGCGGCCGGCTGTAAGGTTGTCTTTGGCGACGTATCAGAAGAGCCCTCGCGGCAGCTGGAATCCCAATTGGGTCCCTCAGTCCGCTTTCTACACTGCGATACGTCCGCCTACTCGGATCAATTGGGCCTCTTCGCCGCGGCCGAGAGCATCTTCAAGCATGTGGACATCGTCGTCGCTAATGCGGGCGTGGCCGTGCACAAGGACATCTTCCAAGCCAACTCCGACATCTCCATCGAGCCATCCATGAAAGAGGTTGCGGTCAATCTGACCGGCGCCATCTTCACCGCCAGAATTGGAATGCATTATCTGAGGAAGAACAAGGCTGGTGGGGACTTGGTATTAGTGAGTAGCATTGCGGGATTCAAGGAGAGCGGTGGACTGGCGACCTATACGGCGAGTAAGCATGGAGTCATTGGATTGATGAGGGGCTTGCATTTGACTGCCACACCGGAGGGAATCAGGATCAATGTTATATGCCCCTGGATGACGAGTGAGTTTGAAAATACAGCCAACTGCACTCGCTTCTGGCAACTGACTGCGGTATTCTAGAAACTCGATTGGTCAAGGGCATCGAAGAGGGATGGTATAAGCTTGGTTTACCAACCAACGAACCAGAAGATGTTGCCAGATCCATCGTACTCGCCGCAACCGCGAATAGGGGTAAGAATGGGGCATCGCATCCAGGAGCTAAGCTGCCATTTGCCGGGAAGATCTTGTGGGTTGGAGGCGGCGAGAGCTATGAGATTGAAGATGCGATTCAAGAGCTCGAGCCGCAGTGGCTGGGGGAGGAGAACAGTGAGG